>MU750010.1:213373-255140 GCA_026770625.1 Nicotiana glauca | reverse complement strand
AACCACTTTATGGTTAATTAATTCTTAAATGTATGTAACACGTATTTTTGTATCTTTAATCAATTTAAACAAATAAATAATTTAAACAAATAAACACATACATACAAATGTTAAAGAAAGATAACACACTATCCACAAACATCAAATGCAACACAAAACTATTTTATTTTATATTTTTTGGGAGTAATTGTCGTGAGAGCAAAAATCACGTGCTCACACCGAGGCCCTTCATTTAGAAGAGAACACCCTGAGCGGATCCCTTGGGGTAATAAATGTGGATGATTCTCTACCTGGTCCTAAATTCTCTAAGGGGCAATTTCGAGATGCTCGAGACATGAGAACTCCTGATGTGGGGACGAGCCATGAAGGGCATGAAATCTTTCGATAATTCCTTGCAAGGATCGAAGATGGCCCCGACCCAGATGCTTCTTTTATTTCCGATGAGGCCCGTCGGTTTTTCAAACAAGTAAGTTTATGTCCTTTAGGATTACACTTGCGATTTTATCCTTGGTATTCTGAGTCTCACCTCTCTCCTTTTGTAAAGGCCTTTGTGCTCCATAAAGAAGCATTATCCAAATCTCGAGCTGAGCTTGCTCGATGTGAGTCCAAGCTTAAGAAAATCTCGAAAGAGAGGGACGGTCTTAAAACCCTCTATGTCAAGAAAGAGGGAGAGATCAACGATCTTCTAGCCGAACTGGAAAAGGCTCATCAAGAACGAACCGAGATTACCGAAAAGGTAATATACCTTCTGAAGTTTTATTATGGACTTGTCCGATCAGTCTACTAACACTTTTACTTTGCAGTTTCAACAAAAGGGCGAGCTGGTAGAGCATCTTCGAGAGGAGCTTAAGATGAAGGAGGACGAGACCTTGGGGTGGAGGCAAGGTATGGATAGTCTTTCCTCAGAGAAAGATACTCTTCGGGAGCAGCTGGCTTCAATCAAACGCTAGCTTCAAAGTGTGAAAGGGGAGAGCCTGGCTCGAGGCTGCAAAATCTACAAGCTTAAAGCTAAATCTGCTATTGAGCTTGCCAAAGCCAAACCCGATGCTGAGGCATTTATATCTTTGTACCAAGCTGACGCTAAAGCAGCTAACACCCGGGCAAAAGAGATCTCTGTTGCGGCCGAAGTTAAGTTATCATGTGCACTTGACCACGCTAGGCGGCAGTCCCCGAGGGAAACCCTCGAAGAGGTACATGCTCGCTGCTTCGACCCCTCAGCCGATATTGAAAGGGAAAAGACTTTGGAAGAAGAGGCTAATGCTTTGCTTTATGATGAGGATGGTTCAGCCAGTGGCTTCGAGAATGGGGGAGACGATGATGAAGTCCCCGAGGGGGAGACTCTCGAAGATGCAGCTGCCGAAGATGTGGCCCCGGAGTAGCTTTAGGTTTCTTTACTTTGTTTTTGTGTTTTTTATGCAAGGATCCCTCGTGGGTTTTGTAATATTTTCTACAAACATTTCTTAGAAATACAAAAGAACCTCTTTGTTTCAACTTTGACTTGTGTTGAATTTTATTTTGTCCTTATTTTGGACTTAGAACATTATAAACCCTTGGGTTTTTATTGATCAATATAATACCCCTTAAGGTTTTGTTAATACTCAAGCTGAGTTTGAATTGATTCGATGCAAGCTCAGGATGTCGGGACTCTTGAGTTCGAGTTGAGTGAGAGCAAGGTCTTGAACTCTATATATTTTGGCCCTTAGGCTCTTTTAGATCGACCCTTAGGCTCTTATATTTTGGCTCTTAGGCTATTATAGTTTAGCCCTTAGGCTCTTATATTTTAGCCCATAGGCCTCTAGAGTGGCTATATAATATTTCCCTCTTTTCGGCTAAAAGACTTAGTGAAAATTTAGTTATGCCTTAGCATGTGTTTTTCGTACCCATTAGGTTTTTCGAAGGTTCGATGAATTGGAACTTACATTAGGAATTTGTTTATGTAAACATAATTGAATACCTCTTGAGGTTTTTTCGAAGGTTGATGTTATCGAAGCCTTTAAATTATTCGAGGACTGAATTTATAAAAGCCCTTTATATTTTGCTTTTGCCGAGGGTAGCCTGATTTAACTAGTTTTTTCAAAGTGTTTGAAGGCCATAATTTATAGCGGAAGTCGAACATCTCCAAGCCGCATTATTTCGGTCGTAGCCTTTTTACATGACCGTAGTCTTTAATATGGTCATAGCCTTCGGGTATGTCACTTGGAATTGTTTTCCGATAACTTTTTGAACTTGTTCGAAAAGTTAGTCCCTGAGTATACTGACATTGGCCTTTGTTTCGATGGGATGTGATGACTGTCGATGACAGTCCCCGAGTATTTCGGGGTTGCATTCGTGCTTTTGCTCTTAAGCCATTTCCTGTGGGATTATAAGTGTAGGGCTTGTATAATAGTAGGCTTCTTTGAGACACAAAGTATTTTTGATATAAACAGAATGCTTCTTCAAATAATTGATAAATGCGTACATGTTTTGCAGTCGGGGCTCGACTATTCTATATGAACACGGTTCATCTGACCGTTTGGCCCATTACAAGGTTCTCCTATCGAGGCCCTATTTGGCATGAAGTAAAGTATTTTCCTGAAAATATAACCTCTAAGAGTGATGCCCCCCAGTATTCGAGGTTGATTGAAAAGAAGCTTTAGATACTGTTGAGTTCTCCTTAGGTAGCACATAGTTGTTGCTGAGATCGAGAGTTGTTCTACGACCCTCGATCTGATTATGTTTGCTGAGCTACCTGGATCCAATAAAACACGTTTAACTTGAATTTTATTTAAAAGGATATAAATTACTAGGGTGTTGTTGTGTACCTGAGATATGCCTTCTGCTTCTTCGTCATAGAATGATAAGGTGTCCCCGGGCAAATAGCTTTGAGTCCGTTTTTCTTTGGTGAATGATACTTTGATGCATTTGAATACAGGTCATTGAGGGACATTGATTCCGCCAATGATCATGTGGTTTACGTGTTGTGCTTCTTCTTGTTCATTTTTCCTTGCATCTCTCTCCCTGAAGTGGTTTTTGGCTCGATCACTGAGGAATTCTCGAAGGTGACCTTTGTTGAACAACTGAGCCACCTCCTCCCTGAGCTGCCTGCAATCTTTGGTTTTATGGCCATGTGTGCCATGATACTTGCACATCAACTTTGGGTTCCTTTGAGAAGGACCGATTTGTATGGGCCTGGGCCACCTGGTGTCTTTGATTCTCCCAATAGCTGACACGATCCCTGATGCATACGTTGAAACTATACTCCGACAATTAGGGTGCCTCCGCGGGGTCGATATGCTTGTTGAACCCACTCTTACCCATGAGTCCTCGAGATTTTTGGCCTCGTTTATTTTCTTCGATCATTTTGACGGGTATTATGACCCGAGCCGTTGTTTCTCCGCTCGATGTAAGGCTAATACCATTCCTTGTTCGATCTCGATTCCATGTCTGCATCCTTCATGAGCTTGGCTACGAACCTGTTAGGATGAACTGAACTCGAAGGGGCTCCCATTTGGTCGTCCTCGACCCTGATCTTTGATTGGTAATAGTTGTGCACATCCGACCATGTTACAGCTGGATACACGATCAAGTTCTGCTTTAATTTTCGAGACGCAATCGAGATCCTTTCATTCAAACCCTGCATAAAAGATTGTAATGCCCAGTCATCCAAGATCGGTGGTAACTCCATCCGCTCCATCTGGAACCTATACACGAACTCTCTCAACATCTCGTTGTTCCTTTATTTTATCTTGAAGACGTTCGATTTCCTCGTAGCCACCTTTATGGACCCGAAATGTGCCTTCACGAAGGCGTCTACTAATATAGTAAACAAATCAATAGAGTTGGGAGGCAAATTGTGGTACCAAATCATAGCTCCTTTTGATAGTGTTTCTCCAAACTTTTTCAACAAAATTGACTCGATTTCATCCTCATTCAAGTCATTTCCTTTGATCCCACAAGTGTATGAAATAATATGATCGTTAGGTTGGTTGTCCCATTATATTTGGGTATATCAAGCATGCAAAACTTATTGGGAATGGGCATCAGAGCCGCGGTCTGAGGGAATGGTTATTGTATGAACTTTTTGGCATCTAAACCTTTCAAAACTGGACGTGCCCTGATATTTGGTCAACACGGGAGTTATAAGTTTCCACCTTTTTATCATTGTCCTTAATCTTCTTTTCCCCGATTTCGATCCTCTTAGTGAGATCTTCGAGCATCCTCATAATGGTGGGGTCAGTCGTAGAGCCGTTCTCATTTGATCTTTCTAGTACCGGCTTAGTACATCGAGTGTTTCCTGGTTCGACTATACTTGGAGTTTTATTCTGACTCTGAAGTTGAGCCATGGTGATCTGTTGAGGTTGTAGCATCTCGAATATCACTTGGAGGCTGATTCCCCATGTCGCATTCCTAGTGTTCTTAAATCGGGCTTCCCTGCGTATATTCCCTCCGAGGTCTATGCCTAAATCTGCATTTAGAGCAATGTGTGAACTAACATCAACTAGTTCCATATTTGGCACTTCCCCTAGGTTTATCGATGGTACACCGACCCATGCATTGTTGTTTTCTCCAAGACCTTCATTGTCATGAACATGTGCGTTTTGTGAGCTAGACATATTTCAGCCTGAGAATCAAAACATCTTGATAAGAAAAAGTGTAAAAACAATGTATGTAACGAGAATTTGTAAAGAAATAATCACTATTATCTTTAGCCCCACGATGGGCGCCAAACAATTTACCTCGAAAATACAAGTAACAATTAAATTAGATTAGTGGTTTAAAGATATGTGATTTAGTTCAATACCAATTAATAATCAAGAAATATGAAGTAGAAATGAAAGAAATATGTGAATCTAACCAATGTTACTCAGCAGTAGTGACCTCGAGCTTAGTGACCTCGAGATGAACTAAGAACAATAAATGTAAAGGACTAGTCTGATGAACAATGCACAAAAAAGTAGAGAGTATATTCTTTGCTTAATGATTAGATGATCTTATAAATGATTGGGGTCCCCTTTATATAATAGGGGAACCCTAAATAAGGTATATTTCTATTTACAGTAAGGAATATTCTTGATACACCTATCTAACCGCCTAGTACGGAATCATATAATCCTATTCTGGATTTGCGCCACGATCTTGGAGACGTGGCAGGAATCTAGCTCATTCCATTACAAATCCATAACAGTACTATTTCAAGGTCGAGCATACTTGGACTCGGCGTGCATCATGCTTCAATCTTCGGGAATTGCATTTTGTCTTCGACCTCGGATCTGGCCCTTTGAGATTGAACTCGACCTTGCCTGGGCTCGGGCTCAAGACAACACCTCAAGGCCATAGATCGGAGGCATACGATTTTGTCTGTATATAATATTTAAGAAAAACCTTTTTAAAATAGAAATACATGCTCAACGTACTACAAATCTCTCCCAAATCGAGGATGTCATCAAGTACATGAGCTTCTATATCGGGATACAGTCTACTGTAAAGTCTAAGGAATAAGAACTGAAATACAAATAAAGATAATGAAGGAGAGTCAAGGCATGCGAATGCCATGCAACTACCTTGATAGTCTCCAGATTCCTGTCTCCTCGTTCTGCAACAGCCGTGACCAGAAACACCTGAATCTGCACACGAGGTGCAGGATGTAGCATGAGTACGACCAACTCAATAGGTAACAAATCCAACCTTTTGACTGAAAGGTAGCGACGAACTCAACCGGCACAGTCCAATATAGAAATAACAGTGCAAAAATGTAGGCATGCTTTCAAGTTAAATAGATAACTCAAAACAAGGAAAATAGATCAAATTTGAATGATATGAAGAATGTAACTCCTCTACTTCTACATGCCAATGCACATGTTGTATGTGATGTACCATGCTGACAGCCTTATATGCTCACACTCTCAAATTCTCAAGCACTTAGTACTGTATATCGCCCATACGGCCCAAGAAATATCTATCCCATAATATATACATCACTAACCATCAGTCAACCAGTACCGAGTAGGTCCAATCTAGCCCGTGGAGTAGATCCATCTCCAGGTATATAATGATTCGGACAAGATCCATGTCCATTAAAGATCCATCCCTTAATATAATTAATCGCACTCATTGGGGTATGTGCAGACTCTAGAGGGGCTCCTTCCACCCAAGAGCTATCATAAATCAGTATAACCATTGCAATGTGTAGCCCAATCGCATAAATGTCACTCATAATCAGGCTCTCAGCCTCACTCAGTCATCAATCTCTCCAGTCTCTCTCACGGGCTCACAATGTCATGAAACTAGCTCGAACATGATGTTATGATGTATCAATAAATAACAACAGAGATTGAGATATGATATGAAATGAATGAATATGACTGAGGAAAAAATACCAATGAAACCACTAAGTCAACAGCTAGAAACTACCACTATGGGTCCTAACAGTACCAGCGTATAGCCTAAACATGATCTCTAGCATGATTAACAGCTCAATTACTTTATCACATGGTGAAAACATGGATATCAATAAGATAGGACCACTATACAATGCCATGGAATCCACCAAGTCACAATTCTCACGGTGCACGCCCGCACGCTTGTTACTTGGCATGTGTGTCACCTCAATACCAATCACATAACACATAATTCGGGGTTTTGAACCCTCAGAACCAAGTTTAGAAGTATTACTTACCTCAATTCGAGCAAAAATCTTCTCCAACATGCCTTTGCCTCTCAAATCTGCCTCCATATGACCTGAATCTAGCCACAAGCAATACA
Source organism: Nicotiana glauca (assembly GCA_026770625.1). Taxonomy (NCBI): domain Eukaryota; kingdom Viridiplantae; phylum Streptophyta; class Magnoliopsida; order Solanales; family Solanaceae; genus Nicotiana; species Nicotiana glauca. The sequence goes on along the minus strand of MU750010.1, from coordinate 248,399 downwards.
ATACAATCAATACAGGCTCAAGGAATCAATTTTACAAGAAATTACGAAGTTATAACTCAAAAATCCAAAATCGGCTCAAAGCCGGCCCCCGGGTACTCATCTCGAAATTCGACAAAAGTCACAAAACCTGAAATCCCATTTGACCACGAGTCTAACCATACAAAATTTATCAAAATCCGACATCAAATGCCACTCAAACCTCCAAAATCAACTCTCCAAATCCCTAGCCTCAAATCCCCAAATTTTACCTCATGAACACATCAACTAGGTGGAAAATCAATAGGGAACCAAATATATTGAATAAAAATGAACACAAGGAACTTACCTAAATAATCTCTTCAAAATCCCTCCCAAAAATCTCCAAACCCGAGCTCAAAATGTTAGACACGGTGAAAATCCCGAAACATTTGCTTATATAGGTTCTGCCCAGCAATATCGCTTCTACAACTCACTTAACTGCTTCTGCGGCCTTGTAGGAGCGACTCCAAGCCCGCTTCTATGGGTAACTACGCACATGCATCCAAACTTCTGGTCCTGCGGACTCGCCCCCGCGTGAAATCCTCCGCTTCTGCGTAGCCCAACTCCCCTTCCTTTCTTCGCTTCTGCGGCCGTTCTGCAGCATCTGCGGTCACGCAGGTTGTAACGACCGACTAGTCATTTTGCTTGTTTGAACCCCGTCCCCCTAAATAAGACTTTTCGCACTTGCTTTAACTAATTTACTACCTACAGAGATAGTTGGTTCGGGATTCTGAAGAGTTTTAGTTATAATAAGCACACTTGATTCCCTAAGATATTCTAAAAAGGCTAAGTTTGACTTTGATCAACATTTTTAGTAAACAGACCTGAACTTGTATTTTGACGGTCCCGAAGGGTCCGTAGGAAAATATGGGACCTGGGCATAAGCCCGGAATCGAATTCGGAGGTCCCTAGCCCGAGTAATGAATTTTTGTTAGAAATTGTTAAACTAGAAATTCTAAGAATTTAATGAAACTGAATAATGCTTGATCATATCAGTATGGGGCCCGTATGTTGGTTCCGGAGCTCGATATAGGTCCAATATAATATTTAAGACTTTTTCGCAAAATTTAGTGTCAATCCGAGTAGTTTAAGTACGTTTCGCCACGTTAGAAGTGAATTTAAAAACTTGAAGTTCATAAGTTTGATTCAATTACTTTTAGGGAGTGATTCTTAGATTTTGCATTGTTTTGGGCATTCCGAGGATTCGAACGAGTTCGTTTCATGATTTCAAACTTGTCGGTATGTTCGAGCGGGGTCTGGAGGCCCCGAGCGTCAATCGGGCAAGGCTCGAGTGAAGTTGGAAATTTTGGGAAGGGATGAAGCTCCAGCTATATGTCATAACCGCACCTGCAGTTGGTCAGCCGTAGGTGCGAGACCGCTGAAGCGGTCAACCCCTCGCAGATGCGACCAAGCCAGGCCAGGCTCAAAGCTGCAAAAGCGGCTGTTTTTTCGCAAAAGCGACTTGCATCTCACAGATGCGGTCCAGTGGCCCAGTTGAGATTCCGCAAAAGCGGGCTCCTTTCGGTAGATGCGGTGGGCACAGGTATGGCCCAGGACCGCAGATGCGGAAATCGATTGAGCAGTGAGCTTCATTTAATACGAACTCCAGGCATTTTTGCCCATTTTGCACTCGTTCATTGGGTGATTTTGGAGCTTTTGAGAGAAGATTTCCACCTAGCACCTTGAGGTAAGTTCATCCCCCTTATTTCTAAGTTTAATACTTGAGTTTTGGGTATATTAACACACAAAGATTAGAAAAAATCAAGGGATTAAAGCAAAACCTAAGGTTTTGATAAAACTTAGATTTTATCACGAAATTCCTTAAGGAATGAAGTAAAAATCATATATTATTGATCTTTAGGTTATAGAGAACAACTTTCTTCGAAAAGTTCTGGAATTCAGGCACGTGGGACCGAGGTCGGATTTTAGGAAACTTGGGTTTAAGGTTGGGAAATTACTTTAGTAACTAAAATGCGTAGTCTTGAGCCTCTATTCACTAGTTCCTACTTCATTTAATTAGTTTCGGATCGTGCGGATCCAAATTTGAGGGTTTGTGCATGTTCTTGATATTGGAAGTACGCTTTGGAGCGAGGTGAGTCTCCTATCTAAACTTGTAAGAGGAAATTGTCCCCATAGGTGTAATAATTGAATAACTTGCCACTAAATGTAGGGGATATGTACGTACTAGGTTACTAGAGTCCGTGTGTAGCCACTATTATGCTTAAGTCCGGGTAGTAGGACCCAAAAGCATGCTTTACGTGATGTTCTTGTAACTCTATGATAAATTTGGGGATTTCTTACATGTTGAATGTGGTAAATGATTATAATAAGAAGAACATCATTTTTCTGACCCTTTTAAAGAGAGGTTGATATTTTTGTGAGTAATTGCTCTCCTGACATATATTTTTGTCTGCATGTTGTTGTGTTTAAATACATTTGACCGCATCACATGTATGATTCGCGAGCGGGATAATAGATGCATCTATGGTTCGCACTGTTCGACCCTCCAGCAGTGCACACTTTACTTTTATGTTGGATAGGGTCGTACGACCTCGGTATTACTTGCGTGTGCTTATTTCTTGGTATATTGTTGTGATCGGAACTTTGTTATATGCCCTAAAATGTAAGTGGCTAACTGTGATATCATCTACGGAAGGACCTATAGCCTCATGTTGTAAATTGTTAACCATTTGTGCTATCCATGCTTAGTTTATCACTTATCAAATTATTTGACCCTAGTAAGTGTCAAGTCGGCCTCTCATCTCTAATTTTTCAACATTAGACAGGATACGTACTGGGTACATATTATTTATGTACTCATACTACACTTCTGTACTTAATTGTACAAGATCTAAGGCAGGTACATCCGGCCGAGATTGCACGGTGAGCTGCTCCCTTCCTATGTCATTAAGCAGCCCGATGTAGTCTTTTCTTTACTTTTGGTTGTCTACTCTATTTCAGACAGTAGGATAGTATTATTCTTTTGTATATTCTACTAGTTGTCCATATACTTGTGACGCCAGGTCTTGGCACACACATTAGTAGACTATTCTTTTGGGTTGTATAACTTTATAATACATTGCTAATTGTCACATGTTTTAAATTCAAATTAAGAAATTGTTGTAATCGTTTTAGTAAAGTAAAACAAGAATTCACTAGTACTTCCGCGTTGGCTTCCCTGACAACGGTGACCTGAGGTGAAATTGGGTCGTGACACAGGTGTGGGAAAACCATCGCACCTACGAACATCTGCTTCCTCACCTCAAACTCTGCATCTGTGCTGCCCTCTTCAGATCTACAAGCTCACACATGCAGTTCCCCATCCGCATGTGCAATTACACCAGCAGAAACCAAACTTCAACTGCTTCTCAAATTCAATTCTAAGTCCTTTAATCACCCAAAATCAACCCGAGGCCACATAGACCTCAACCAATCATACCAATAAGTCCTAAAATACGATACAAACTTAGTCAAACCCTCAAATCACCTCGAACAACATCAAAAACATGAATCGCACATAGATTCAAGCCTAATGAACTTTAAAATTTCCAAATTCTAAAAACAACGTCGAAACCTATCAAATCGCGTCCGATTGGCCTCAAATTTTGCGCACAAGTCGTAAATAGCACCACGAACCTATTCCAACTTCTGGAATTCTAACTCGACCCGATATCAAAAAGTCCATTCCCGGTCAAACTTTTTAAAATTCCAACTTTTGCCATTTCAAGCCTAATTCTACTACGGACTTCCAAATCACAATCTGGACACGCTCCTAAGTCCAAATCACCTAACGGAACCATCAAAACTCAAATCCATGGTCATTTATACATAAGTCAATATCCGGTCAACTTTTCCAACTTAAGCTTTCAATTATAAAACTAAGTGTCTCAATTCACTCTGAAATCTTGCCGGACCAGAACCAACTGTGATGACCCGACCTGTCGTCTCATGAGTTACCACTCCGTTTCTCCAATTTTATGTTTCTTCATGTTTCGTTATCGATATGTGGTGTGTGAGAGTTGATTTAGATTGGCTTTGATAAGAAATGAGACACTTAGTCTCTTTAAGGAAGGCTTAAGTTGAATAAGTTAACCGGATATTGACTTATGAGTTATAGGTCTCGGATGAGATTTCCGGTAATTCGGTTAGCTTCGGGGGATTATTTTTGACTTAGGAGCGTGATCGAATTGATTTTGGAGGTCCGGTGTAGAATTAGGCTTGAATTGGCAAAATTAGTATTTTGGCGAATTCCGGTTGATAGGTGAGATTTTGATCCGAGGGTTAGAATGCAATTCCGAGAGTTGTTGTAGCTTCGATATGTGATTTGTGATGTGTGTGCAAAATTTCAGGTCATTCGGACATTGTTTGGTTGGTTTTTTTATCAAAGGTGTGTTTCGGAAGTTTTTGAAAGAACTTAGGCTTGAATTTGATGTAATTTGGTGATTTTAGTGTTAATCGTGGTGTTTTGATGATCGGAGCAAGTTTGAATAAGGTATTGGATCATGTTTGTATTTTTGGTTGAGGTCCCGGGGGCCTCGGGGTGAGTTCGGGTGGTTAAACGGAGAGTTTTGGCATTTTTGCATGTTTAAGTTTGCTACTATCTGGTGTTTTTGCACCTGCGGTTATGGGACCGCAGGTGCGGTCTCGCAGAAGCGAGCGGAAAGGCGCAGAAGCGGAAAAGTTGGTCCATGTCAGGTTCCACAGAAGCGTAAGTTAGGACCTCATAGGCGGTCCCGCTGGTGCAAAATTTGGGCCGCAGAAGTGGTCATGGCCCTTAAGTGAAGGTCCGCAGAAGCGGACATGGACCGCAGATGTGGAAGTCGTAGAAGCGACATTGTTACCGCAGAAGCAGAATTGCCTGGGTAGTTAAATAAAATAGTCTTCTTCGCGAATTTTTGAAAGAACAACATTTTGGACTTCAAACTTGGAGAGCTTTGTGGCGATTTTGAAGAGGGTTTCGAGGTCTTTAATCAAGTATGTATTCTTGGACTTAGAATACGATTTTATGGTGTAAAACATGGATTTAGACTGAATAATCAAGTAATCAAAGGTCAAAAATGGTGATTTAGGGCTTGAACTTAAGAGAGAGTTTAAAATAGGGATTTGAGGGGTCAAATGGACTTCGATTCTTGTGATTTTGATATGTATAGACTCGTGACGAGATGAGAAATCCATTGATGTAAATTTCATAATTTTTCGAGAAGTGGTCCCGGGGCTCGGGTTTTGCTAATTTCGAGATCCTTTGCTATTTTTCGATTTTTTCGATTGGGTATTGTTCCCTTAGCATATTGTGATATATTCGCTCTGATTTTGGTTAGATTCGACGCGCGTGGAGGCCGATTTGAGGGGGAAAGGCGTCGCGAGCTAGAGATCTCACCGGTTCGAGGTGAGTAATGATTGTAAATGATAGTCTGAGGTTTTGAAACCCTGGATTTGCACATCATAGTGTTGTATTGAGGTGACTTGCACGCCGAATATCGAGCGTGGGGTAGAGCACCATTGGGGATTGTGACTTGGTCCTTCCCGGTTGATGAAATTACTACGTATTTGACTGAAACTACTTGTTATCATTATAATTTGGGCGGATTGCCATGTTTGGGCTTCGTGCCAACTATGTGAATCCTTCAGGGATTGATATCACCGTTTTTGCATCACTTTTGCATATTATTTGATCTCGGTCCAAGGTTTTAATACTGTTTTGCAAACTCAGCCATCTTTCTAAGATTTGAAAAACTGAAACAATATTTTATTGACATTTTGAGCTGAGAACCATCATTTTAACATTGCCCAAGTGGCTTATGTGCATTTTTAGACTGAGCATTGATCGGGTTGCACACCGCAGCGGTGTTATATTGATATTGAGGCTGAGGGCCTGGTTGATGCCACGAGATGGCTTGATATTGCGCTTGGGCTATAGGAACCCCTCCGGAGTCTGTACACACCCCTAGTGAGCGTCGTCGACGTTAAATGGATTGGGCTACACGCTGCAGCAGGTACCGGAGCGTACCGTCATATGCATTGTATTGCACTCATGCATTTGTTCCTATTTGTATTATTTGTCATGACATTTCAGCAATCGCATTTCATTGGCTTCCATGCTACTTCTTGCACTACTTACCTGATACCCTAGTGTTATTTGTTAATGGAGTACTGTGCCCGAGGGGCTGACTTATGTGCTGACTTGCATTATCTGTTTCGAATTCATTTGCTTAAATGTTGGAAAAAGATGTTTTCGAAAGAGGTTTTAAACTGAGCCAAGATATTTCTAAAGATTTTACGGTTTCACTATTTTCTCAAAGGGTTACACTATTCTATATAGCATGATGGCGTGCTTTACGTGGTTTCTTGTTACTCAGTTATTATTTACTTTTATTACTCACTGAGTTGGAGTACTCACTTTACTCCCTGCACCTCACGTGCAGATGCAGGTATTGGTTTATCCGGTAGCAGGTTTGAGCTAGTTGAGGATTCTGCTATCATAGCTGAGCAAGGTGACCGCCAGCGTTCGCGGCACCGGATTTCTTCTTTTGACTCTAAATTTTAAATCCATGTATTATAGGTCTTGTAGTTAAATTAAAAATCATTCTAGATGCTCGTGACTTATGACACCCCGGTCGGGCTGTGTCGGGATGGTTCCCTATTTTATCACCTTTCTTTCGCAAATATGATAATTTTATTAATGTTTTAGACTTATTCATGATAAATAAGTATTAAAGAGGTGTTGACGTTCTGTTGGCTGGCCTTGTCTTCACGAGAGGCGCTATCATGACCGGGTTTGGGAATTGGGTCGTGACAAGTTGGTATCAGAGCCTAGGTTACTAGATCACATGAGTCATGAGTAGGTTTAGTAGAGTCTCGCAGATCGGTACGAAGACGTCTATATTTATCCTCGAGAGGCTGCAGAACCTTTAGGAAAACTTCACTTTCTTGGAAATCTTATCGTGCGTACTTGATTCAGCTTAAGATATAACTCTTGAAATTCCTTCCACGCGTCTGTATGTACACCTGAGCGCTCAGTATCATAGGTGCCTTGATGGTTTGTGATCCCCCGATCGAGGGGTAAGATGTGATCTTCGTGAGTATGTTGGGCTAGTTTGGAGGACTTGAGGCCGGATCTTTGCCTATGGCTTGAGCACTGAGGTGCTGATTTTGTGAACAAGTATTTTAAACTTATATGTTCGGTATTGTCCCTATTAGCCAGAATGGCAGTTTGGTATTCGTGTGATGAGTATGTTAGTACTACGCGATGTATTTATATGACTTGGTAGTGACGAAGAAGTCTGCAGGATAATAGATGAACTGTTAAGTGTTCGATTCCTATTGTGACTTGATGTGTAGCCCCGAGTTATGGGCGCATGAAGAATATTTTCGTGTCTCCTAGTTGGGAGTGAAGTGCATTACATGTGGAGGTATGAGTTCAGTCTCAGGAAGACTAAATTGACTGTGTAACATATATGATGGTGGAAGGTATAAGTACTATATTAAGGCGAAGTAGGTGGGTTAACTCCTACGGAGTGTTCTTAAGTGGTATGATCCTTATTCGTATGTTAGAAGATCTCATGTGTAATTGGAGGGTACGTGTTGAAATTTGAGAATTTGGGTTGCTTAAGAGAGTGGACTCAACTGATGTGGGGTAAATGCGAGATTTGTAGAGGATTACAGTACCAGATGATCTGTGCTTTCACAAACTAGTAGATGATTTGAGTTTAATCTCACTATGATATTGTGGCATCATTAGAGTAGAAGCACTATGGGTTATTGAGTGTGTCCTGATATGTGGCTTCGAGCCAAGTTGGGGAGGTTGCTGTGGATTAGCTTATTGCACGGTCGTATGCTATGTTGGTTCCGTTTCGAGGTATGCTGGCGGATCAGTCCTGGTTGCAGAGATTGAACCGAGGATGGCACGAGTGAAGCAAAATTTTGACAAAGGTTATATGGTGCTTCGTAGATGTGAGAAAATAATAGGATGTCTTGAGTTGTTGTTGATAAAGAATGCTCAGTGTATAGAGAAGGAAGATGTTTGTTTGTATTGGAATGAGATCATATCCTGCAGTGTCAGAGTGCTAATAAGGCACGAGTGGTTCTGTTCGTTAAGTCAGGTAATTTGCAGTTTGAATAAGAGTGAATGACTCTCAAGAATGGTTTTATTGTGTTCAATATTCTACATGTAACAATCAGGTGTCTCAAGATTGTGCATGTGGTCAGAGACTGTGTTTTCACCGGAAGGGTCAAGACTTATGGTATTTTATGTTAATTATGGGATTCTATGTATCAGTGTCGGAAAGTAATGGTAACAAATTCAGATTTTCAGGAAGTTCTTCAAAGTAAAGTATTCTGGAATGTGTTATTTCTGGGAACATTTGAGGGAGTATTCGGTGGCCTATGGGTCTTAGACAGTGTGGTCTTATGTTCGAGTCTCATGTGGTAAACCTGGGTTGAGGTATTGTGGTGCTACAACAAGGAGTAATATCAAGTTGATGATGGATCATAGGGGAAATTTGATAAATGGAATAGGTTGATGGTAGACTGAGTCGGTATGGTAAGGGTATGATTAACTCTTCGTGTGTGTTCGAGGTAATGAGCCTTACAGGCATTTTGCAGCAATGCTTTTGAGTTTTGGCAGCTAGCTTTGGGTAGAACGATTCAGTCCTAGCAGTTTAGCTTGTGCACATGGAATTGGGGGAGAGAGTCCTTGTTGGGTTTTATCGTGGTTTGGAGATGAATATATTTTCTATGGGTATGCGAAGCATGGAATGTGTAATGATTCTTCTTCTAGATGGGATTGACGGAAGGTCTTGGCTAGATGAGTTACAGTTCAATTCTGAAAAGAAATTCATAAAATTCTTAGGCAACAGGTAGCCTCAGGTAATCAAGGAAATGGTACTGCTAATTGGAAGTGATGTGATGAGAGTATATGTCTCGGAAGAAGGGTAATGTGATTAGACTGATGATACTTCGGTAGTATTGTAGCACTTTCTTGCTAGATCGACTGTTGATATCTGAGTTTGTTTGATGGCACAGGGGAATTTTAGGATATCTTTCGTAGAATGATTGGGTACTCGAGGTGTAATATGTATTCATACTGCGGAATTTGGGATCAGGTACAGTGATTCGTGTACTATATGGAGTTGGAGACTGGGAGTTCTCAGGTACAGACTGCGTAGTGGTTGTGGATCATGTGTATTGGTACTGTTAGTGGCTATTGGGATTCCAAGGCCGAGTGGATCTTTTTTTGCTTGGTATATTAGATTTTGGATATGATATTGAGGTGTAGACTGTTGTCTCAATGTTGGGTTATTCTAGACTGTTATGTTATGGGCTATGTCAGAAATGCAACAGGTTGTGTGGCGAGGTGCATCGTATTATGTTCTAGCAGAGTGGTTTGTATTCCAAAGACCAACGGACGGCTGGGAAGCATTTCTTTCCTTAATTGGGCCTTTGTGGCGGATATCAGTGCAGAGGTTTCTACCATTGATTCAGTTCCGGTGTTGAGGGACTTTTCGGATGCGTTTCTTATAGACGGGCATGTCACCGGGCAAGGTTGTGGATTTTGGTATCGATTTGGTGTCGGGCACCGTATTGTACCGCTCTGGCAGGAGTATAGTAGTGGAAGGAGCAGCTTCAGGCTTCTTGGTAATGAGTTCGTTAGTAAGCTATTGTGGCTACGAATTCAGCTTGAGTTGTTATTCTATGTTGTGAGACGTTATGATTAGTTGGGTATGGGCACATGTGGTACGGTTCTATTGAGGATTCGTAGAGAAAGTTAAGCGGGAAGAGTAATTGAGTGTTGCTTGGTAAATGGAGTATTGGTTATGACCTATCGGGTTGCGTGTCATATGTTATTTGTTTCACCGTGGGTGTAATGAATTTTTTTAGTTTCAGACATCAAATTGTGCGTGGCTGTCGATTTTGAGCATAGCGACTTGAGGTGTTTCGTGTGTAATAGTGTTTGGATAGGATCGCGCGTTGGGGCGAGGCCACACGGGGGTATGACCCTTCGGGGTAGATTCAGGTATTCTATTTCTATAAAGTAAGACGGGGTCTCAACCTTGTGTTGTAATGGTACTAATGAGCTTGAGGTACAACTCTTTCGTTTGATTCATTTGTCATGATTTGAGTATGTTCAGATCATTTCTTGTTGGTACGTGTATTATGCAAGTTGTGGCTTAGGCCTATATTGAGGTGTCATAACACCAGAGTGGCGTGTTGGATCGAGGTGATCGTTGGGATCATTAATAAATACAAACAGATCTAATTTCAGAAGGATAATATCGAGGTTTGGCCCTGAAATCTGTTGTGGTATTAGTCAAAGGGAAGTGGCTTCATGAATGGTTGACCTGAGAAATGGTTACGGTTTATCGCGTGTTTCATTTGACGTTGGAAGTTTATGAAAGTATTGGAATAAGACTTTAGTTAATAAGAGGTTTTCTATCGGTATTTGGTTATTGTGGACAACTGCTATGAATAGAGGCTATCGTTTCGAGTGTTTGGATTATGTGGTATATCATATGATTTCACCTGAGGTTGCAGGTATGGGTTATTACAGCTGGTTCAGGACTATTCAAAGTATAGGTGTGAGGATTTGATCGTATTGATGGTTTCAGAAGTGAAAAGGTAGTTATATGATTTATGGGCTAGACTGGATTGGGTAATTTCAGCTATGTTGTGCTATTGGACCTATATGAGATAGGGTGACGCGGAATCAACCCCGGGTATATGCTTGGTAAGGTCATTCAGCTATTCATTGGCTTCTAGGACAACTCTGGGTACGCTCGAGGACGAGCGTTGGTTTAAGTTGGGGAGGATGTGACGACCCGACCCGTCGTCTCATGAGTTACCGCTCCGTTTCCCCCATTTTATGCTTCTTCATGTTTTGTTATCGGTATGTGGTGTGTGAGAGTTGATTTGGATTGGCTTTGATAAGAAATGAGAACCTAGTCTCTTTAAGGAAGGCTTAAGTTGAAAAAGTCAACCGGACATTGACTTATGAGTTATAGAGCTCGGATGAGATTTCCGGTGATTCGGTTAGCTTCGGGGGATGATTTGTGACTTAGGAGCGTGATCAGAATTGATTTTGGAGGTCCGGTGTAGAATTAGGCTTGAATTAGCGAAATTAATATTTTGGCGAATTCCAATTGATAGGTGAGATTTTGATCCGAGGGTCGGAATAGAATTCTGAGAGTTGTTGTAGCTTCGATATGTGATTTGTGATGTGTGTGTAAAATTTCAGGTCATTCTGATATTGTTTGGTTGGGTTTTTTATCAAATGTGTGTTTCGGAAGTTTTTGAAAGAACTTAGGCTTGAATTTGATGTAATTTGATGATTTTAGTGTTAATCGTGGTGTTTTGATGATCGGAGCAAGTTCGAATAAGGTATTGGATCATGTTTGTGTTTTTGGTTGAGGTCCCGAGGGCCTCAGGGTGAGTTCAGGTAGTTAAACGGAGAGTTTTGGAGTTTTTGCATGTTTAAGTTTGCTGGTATCTGGTGTTTTCGCACCTGCGGTTATGGGACCGCAGGTGCGGTCTCGCAGAAGTGAGCGGGAAGGCGCAGAAGTGGAAAAGTTGGTCCATGTCAGGTTCCGTAGAAGCTGAAGTTAGGACCGCATAGGAGGTCCCGCTGGTGCAAAATTTGGGTCGCAGAAGCGGTCACGGCCCTTAAGTGAAGGTCTGCAGAAGCAGACGTGGACCGCAGATGCGGAAGTCGCAGAAGCGATATTGTTACCGCAGAAGCGGAATTGTCTGGGCAGTTAAATAAAATAGTCTTCTTCACGAATTTTTGAAAGAACAACATTTTGGACTTCAAACTTGGAAAGCTTTGTGGCGATTTTGAAGAGGGTTTCAAGGGCTTTAATTAGGTATGAATTTTTGGACTTAGGATACGATTTTATGGTGTAAAACATGGATTTAGACTGAATAACCAAGGAATCAAAGGTCAAAAATGGAGATTTAGGGCTTGAACTTAAGAGAGAGTTTAAAATAGGGATTTGAGGGGTCAAATGGACTCCAATTCTTGTGATTTTGATATGTATAGACTCATGACGAGATGAGAAATCCACTGATGTAAATTTTATAATTTTTTGATAAGTGGGCCCGGGGCTCGGATTTTGCTAGTTTCGAGATCCTTTGCTATTTTTCGATTGGGTATTGTTCCCTTAGCATATTATGATGTATTCGCTCTGATTTTGGTTAGATTCGACGCGCGTGGAGGCCGATTTGAGGGGCAAAGGCGTCGCGAGCTAGAGATTTCACCGGTTCGAGGTAAGTAATGATTGTAAATGATAGTCTGAGGGTTTGAAACCCCGGATTTGCACATCATAGTGCTGTATTGAGGTGACTGGCACGCCGGATAGCGAGCGTGGGGTAGAGCACCATTAGGGATTGTGACTTGGTCTGTCCCGATTGATGAAATTACTACGTATTTGACTGAAACTACTTGTTATCATCATAATTTGGGCTGATTGCCATGTTTGGGCTGATTGCCAACTATGTGAATCCTTCAGGGATTGATATCACCGTTTTTGCATCACTTTTGCATATTATTTGATCTCGGTCCAAGGTTTTAATATTGTTTTGCAAACTCAGCCATCTTTCTAAGATTTGAAAAACAGAAACAATATTTTATTGACGTTTTGAGATGAGAACCATCATTTTAACATTGCCCAAGTGGCGTGTGTGCATTTTTGGACTGAGCATGGATCAGGCTGCACGCCGCACCGGTGTTATATTGATATTTAGGTCGAGGGCCTGGTTGATGCCACGAGATGGCTTGATATTGCGCTTGGGCTGTAGGAGCCCCTCCGGAGTCTGTACACACCCCCAGTGAGCGCCGTCGACGTTAAATGAATCGGGTTGCACGCCACATCGGGTACCGAAGCATACCGTCATATGCATTTCATTGCACTCATGTATTTGTTCTTATTTGTATTATTTGTCATGACATTTCAGCACTCACATTTCATTGGCTTCCATGATATTTCTTGCACTGCTTACCTGATACCCTGGTGTTATTTGTTAATGGAGTGTTGTGCCCGAGGGGCTGACTTATGTGGTGACTTGCACTATTTGTTTCGCATTCATTTGCTTAACTGTTGGAAAAAGATATTTTCGAAAGAGGTTTTAAACTGAGCCAAGATATTTCTAAAGATTTCACGGTTTTACTATTTTTTCAAAGGGTTACACTGTTCTATATAGCATGATGGCTTGCTTTACGTGGTTTCTTGTTGCTCAATTATTATTTACTTTTATTACTCCCTGAGTTGGAGTACTCACTTTACTCCCTGCACCTCGCATGCAGATGCAGGTATTGGTTTACCCAGTAGTGGGTTTGAGCTGGTTGAGGATTCTGCTATCATAGCTGAGCAAGTTGACCGCCAGCGTTCGCGGCACCGGATTTCTTCTTTTGGCTCTAAATTTTAAATCCATGTATTACAGGTCTTGTAGTTGAATTAAAAATCCTTCTAGATGCTCGTGACTTGTGATATCCCGGTCGGGCTTTGTCGGGATGGTTCCCTATTTTATCACCTTTCTTCCGCATATATGATAATTTTATTAATGTTTTAGACTTATTCATGCTAAGTAAATATTAAAGAGGTATTGACGTTATGTTGACTGACCTTGTCTTCACGAGAGGCGCTATCACGACCGGATTTGGGAATTGGGTCGTGACACCAACTAACCCCATATGTCATATAACAGCTATAGGGCATAAAAGGAGCACTAAATAAGAAAACGGGGCTACAACTCTCAAAATAACCGGCCGGGTTTAATACTCTCTATAACAACCTTATTTGTTCTAATATTCTTTGACTTTTTAGCAATTAATTGCTATACACCTATAACTATATTTGATGTTTATAAATGATTTAATTATTATAGATAAAAGTTATCCAAATGTCCATGAAAATCTTAAACTTTAGTAGTATGTTCAAATCTAAAATTTTATACAAGATGAAGTTTTTTTTTATCTAATAATAACTACGCTGCAATCCCAAATAAGATGGAGATGTGAAACTTTCATCCATTGGATTGAAAATATTTATGCACATCTTTTAATGAAATGAATTTTAAATTATGGAAGCATGTACTAACATAATTTTTTTTTAATTATAAGTGGTGTACTAAAGCTTTAAAATATTTGGTCAAAATCTCTAGACCTATTATCGATAACCTTAAAGATTTTATTTCTATAAAGATTGCTATTATATAGGGGTAATTTTATAAATACCATACTATTATAAAGATGGTTGTTGTTGTTATAGTAAAAAAGTTATTATAGAGAGGTAAAATATAAAATAAAAAATCGATACTGATTTTTTTAAAAAATAGATACTGATTTTTTTGACTTTTATAGTGAAATATTGTTATATAAAGTGGTTCTTATAGAAAAGTTTAACTGTATCTCGTATATTCTATTTTTGGTCCAATGAATCAAAGATCTGTTAATAAAAGTATATTTGCTAATGAATCTCGTCATTATTTAATTCCTACACTATAATCCCCACATTATACCCAGTATAATTGTTCATAAATCAAATGATGCCTAGTGTATAATGAACATGCCAGCCGTTTTGTGTATTTGAGCCCCATTTTCTTATTTGATACTTCTTGTGTGTTAGGTTATTATTTTGTAACTTGGGAAGATGGTTGGTTCCGAGGAGGTTTTGGAGTGATTTGGAACACTTAATTTCTTTGTTGGACGCTTAAGTTATAAGAGTTGACCAAGATTTGACTTTTATGAAACGACCTCAGATTAGTGATTTGAGGATTCCAATATATTGGTATGGCAATTGTGGACTTAGGCTTATATTCGGATGTGGATTTGGAGGTTCCTAGGGTGTTTTGGTGCTATTTACCGAAAATTGACAACTTGAAGGTTTGGAGAGTTCTTAAGTTTGACCGAGGGTTGACTTTGGTGATATTGGGTTCAAATTTTAGTTGTAGGGGGTTGGATTATTTTCTTTTAGTCATTTGGAACTTGTTTGCCAAGTTAGGTTGTAATCCGGATAGTGTTTATGTACTTGTGATTGGATGGGGTCTCGAATGAGTTTCGGACAACTAGAGAATTTTTACAAATTGTAGATTTTACTTGTGTGAGGTTCTTATTCGCGATCACGGAGGTTGTATCGTGATCACGAAGGGAATTTTGTTGTTGGGAATGCTTGAGCTCTGGATTCACGATGGTTGTTGATGAGTGGTCTTTGTGTTCGCGACAAGGGGGTCACGTTCGTGAAGAGATGAGGTAGCTGGGGGCTTGTCCTTCACGTTCGCATGAGAGGGCTCGCGTTCGCGTAGGCCAGTGGAGTTTGTACATCGCATTCACGGGCTAGAGGCTGCATTTGCGAAGGATTAATCTGAGGCAGTGTACTTTTTTGTTTCACGAATGCGAGGCAACACGTTCGCAAAATGTATCACTGGGCAGACCTATAAATGATATAATTTTGAGATTTTACCCATTCTCTCATATTTTAAACCCTAGACTTCGAGAGGTGAAGATTTTGGAGAGAAAATTCACGACTACATTGGAGGTAAGAAATTTTCACTTGGATTTGACTTTATATATTAAATTCCCATGGATTTATGCTCCTAAAACTTGGAATTTTAATGGAAATTTGGAGTTTTTGCCTGCAACTTAAGAAGGTAAAAATCTTGGGAGTCGACTTGGACTCGATTTTAGAATCTAATCATATATTTGGACTCGTAGGATTATGGGTAGTTCGGATCTATCCCTTGATTTGGGTTTTGATCATGTGGGCCCATGTTGACTTTTTAAAATTTAATTAAAGATCGAAACTTTATTGTTTGGGGTTATTTTCTATTGCTTTGTTTGATGTTATTGAGTTGTTTTTAGCTAGATTCGAGCCGGTCGATAGTTTATAAAGGAAAGGCGATTTGGAGGGTTGATTTAGCTCATTTGAGATAAGTATCATGCCTAATCTTGTGTGAGGAAATAACCCTTAGGCTTGGACCTTATTTTTCTAATTGTAATGTATGTGATGTGACGCATATGCAAGGTGACGAGCGTGTATGCAGGTACTATTTATGAAAAGATGACCGGATTAGACTCTAGGCTTCTATTATGCCTTGATTTGATTGTGTGCTTTCTATGATACATGTGTAGTTCATTGTATGACTACGCGAGCTTATCCTTTCATGCTAGAGATCATATGTTAGGATTATTATTTTTTAATTAGCCAAGATGGGCATTTGTGAATTGTTGCTAAGATATTGATTAGTCGTAGCCATGTCTTATATCTTAAGCACACATCCGTACTCTATTATCTTCATGCACTTTATTGATGAATTATGAGAAAATATCTCTTGATGATAAAATATTATCTTGAATTGTTATATTTATGGCATGTGTGGACATGTCGGGGTAGATATTATTATTGTGATGAAATGTGAAGTATAAAGGTGTCATTCTTATTGATGAAATATGAAGTATAAGGGTGGCATTCGTATTGATGAAATGTGCGGTGTAAGAGTGGCATTCATATCTATGATATGTGGAGTATAAGGGTGGCATTCAGATCTATGATATGTAAAGTATATGAGTGACATTCTTGTTGTTGATATGTGAAGTATTAGGGTGGCATTCTTGTTGATGAAATGTGGAGTATAAGGGTAGCATTACTAATTGAGCAAGTACATTATTTATACTTTGTTATGCACTTACATGATTTCACATTGATTTTAACATGCTTCTCCATGCCTCTGTTATTGACTGATAATTCTTTTGTCAAACATAATTTACTTATGATGAGTTGATAACTCTTGTTTTGTTGTGCTGATGGTACTACAGCTCATTATATTGTTGTTTCTAGTTATTCGTTATATGATTAGTGAGTATCACACGACTTGAATCTCGTCACCACTTTACCGATGTTAGTTTTGATACTTATTGAGTACATGTTATCCCGTACTCATACTACACTACTGTACATTTTTGTGCAGATTCAGATACTGGAGGTAGTGGTCCTCGAGAGTGAGCTTTAACTGTCCGGGAGGATCCAAGGTACTGTTGCATGGAAGTCGCAGACCCTTGGAGTCCCTTTCTAGTATTTTCATATTATAGTAGTACTTTCAAACAATATTATACTTATTGAGACTTGTTATGTATTCTGTTTAGAGTTTATGGCTCAGTATTACCTGATTTTGGAAAGTTTGGCTTATGTACCTATGTTAGCTTGGTAAAGACTTTATTTCGTAATTTATGTTAAATTTAGATTTTTTATATCTTATTTCGATGTTTTGTGTCATTGTATTATTGGCTACCTAGTCTTAGAGGTTAGGTACCATCATAACCTTTGGTGGTATTTTCAACGTGATAAGTTGGTATTTGAGCTCTAGGTACATAGGTTATAAAAGCCATGAGTAAGTCTAGTAGAGTCTTGTAGATCGTTACGAAGACGTCTATACTTATCTTCGAGCGGCTATCGGGATATTAGGAAACTTCACTTTCTTTCATTTTTTTTATCTTGCGGATTTGCTTATTCCAAAGTTTGAATCTTTACTATTTTATTCTCTCACTGACAGTGAGGACACGTTTAGCTGTATCAGCTGAGCATGCACCAACGCCCCCTGTTAGAGCCGCGAGAGGCCGTGGCCGAGGTGGAGCACGCCCCACAGCTAGAGTCCATGCTAGAGTAGCTGTGGTAGAGCCACCAGTAGCTCTAATTAAGGCGTATGAGCCTGATCAAGTTGAGCATGTGAGACCCGCTCGGGCACTTGAGGGGCCTATTTCTGCCCCTGGATTTCAGGAGACCTTGCCTCATTTTATGAGTATGTTCGAGAGCTTGGCCCAAGTTTGGATGTTCGCTTTGCTGATCATATTAGAAACAAACTTCCAGGAATTCTGAATTGAGTAGTCAAAGATCATATACGGAATGAGCAAGTTACTTAGTGAATATTTAGCTTGCAATGTGAGCGTGTAATTTTCTCATACTTTTATTGCATCTTTTAATGTTTTGGTATAACAGTATAGTCGCGGATAGTTGTAGCAATATTCTAGAGCAATCATATACTCTTTTGGTATACATGTATACCATATTGGTATCATATGATACTAAAAATCTTTTTTTGCTACTTATACTTTTATTGCATTTTCCAATATTTTATTACCATTTCTATTCTAACTAGTATACATGGAGATTTGGTGGCTGTAGATTATGTTTTCTTGCTCCATAACTAGTTGTATTATTGCTAATGGTATAGTGTGTACTAATATTTGTAGGGAAAGAGATCAAGGTTTGCATGACAATCACGTGTTGATTCTTAGAATCTGATTATGTAATTTATGGTGCTCAACATCAGTCAGTGTGATATTCAGTGAATTAGATCAAGTGACAACTGAAATTATTTCAGTTTAATAATTGAATTAAAAAAATAAGAAAAGATAAGGTATATTATACTAGTTATATTAAAAAAGAGAATAAATATTTACTATATCAGATCTTTTCTTATTCTATAAAAAAGAAGAATAATAAAAAGTAGTGAAAACAATAAATGAAGAGAAAAAAAATATAAAAAAAGGAGTTAAATGAAATTAGAAAAGGAACAAGAAATAAAAAAACAAACAAAAGCAAAAAACAAAAGGAGCCAAAATTAAGTGTGAAATTAAATTATGATAATAATAATAATAATAATAATAATATGATTTGGACCAAAATAAATAAACAGAAAAAGAAAAAAAGAAAAAAAGAGAGAAGAAATCGAGAAAAAAGTAATGGAGAAAAGTAGGAAAAAGACAAGAAACTGAGAAGAAAAAGAAAAGAAAAAAAGAAAGATAATATATAGGGTAAAAGGTAATTAGTTTGATGGGTAGAAAATTAAAGGGAAAATACCTTAAAAACTCCCTAAATTTGACACGGATTATTAGTTACATCCTTAAACTATTCGTGGTCTTAATTATCCCCTTCAACTTGGCCTTCTAAGAGTCATCACCCTCTGGACGCTGATGTGGCAAAGAGTGTGGGTGCACTCACCTGCCACGTGAATTTTTCAGTCTATGTGACTTTTTTTAAAATAAAATAAAATATATTTTTACCTTTTTAAGTATGTTACTTTTTTAAATAATTTTTTTCGAATATAATTTATAATAAAACTTGGATAGAACTACATTATTTAGACCAAATCTTTTTGTTTGGCTAAAAATAGTAAAGTTTTAGTTAACTTATTTTTTTAATTTGACCTTAAAATAAAAATTTATACAATTGAAATAAACAGTCAAGGCATCTAAAAAGTAATAAAAATACATAGTTTGAAATTAATTATTTTGGCTATAATTTTTTATATAGCTCTAAAAATATATTTTTTACAAATCTTACCTGCAAAGTAAAAATACATAGTTGAAATAAATAGTCACTGAATCAAAAAAGGAAATAAAAAAGTTTGTAATGCAAGTGATTCATTTTATTTCTTGCAATTGTACACTCTTTTTATTTCTTCTTTTGATGCAATGACTATTTATTCAACTGTGTATTTTTACCTTTTCAGTTAAAATCTGTATAAAAAAATATTTTTAGAGCACCATAATTTAGAGCTATATAAAAATTTATAGCCAAAATTTTTTAGCCTAAATAATGTAGTTCTATCCAAATGTTATAATAAATTTTATTCGAAAAATATTATCTAAAAAAGTAACATAATTAAAAAGGTAAAATATATTTTATTTTTCAAAAAAATGCCACATATACAGATAAATCAACGTGGCAGGTGAGTGTATTCACACTCTTTGCCACATCGGTATCCAGGAGTAATGACTCTCAAAAAGCCAAGTTGAGGGAGGTAATTAAGACCACGAATAGTTTAAGGATGTAACTAATAATCCATGTCAAGTTTAGGGGGTTATAAAGTATTTTGCCAAAAATAAATGAATAGTCAAGGTAAATGGATATATATATATAGAGAGAGAGAGAGAGAAAGAGAGAGAGAGAAATGGTGATGTGGCACATCTTATTGCTCAAGAAAGTGCTTTATCTTTTTTCTCTTTTTTTTTGCTTTTTTAAATCCAAATTCTCTTATCGAGGTAGACATATTACATTTTACCTATTATCATTGAAAGGAATATGAAACTGATGCTTTTGTTAATCTCATTTATTACATCGCATCATTATCTCTCAATGAATAGCATACATCACATATAGGTTTTCCTCAATTAAAAATATTCCCATGGCTTCACCCGTCTCTATATAATAATCCAATAATGGTTGCTACCTTTGCAAGTTGTAACCTTTCAATTTCATATTTATGGAGGAGAAAAGAACTACTACAATCTCCTGTAGTGAGCAGAGACTTATCTACAAATATAGGCTCCTTCCTGTCAGAAAACACAACTTCCAGGCAATGGTTCTTCCGGCCAGGTTTGTATTCTTTTATCCTCAGTTACTGACTAACCTTACAGATTTTTTCAAAATTTCCGGCATTATATTATTTATGACATATTCTCAGACTTTTGCTTTTCTGCATGTCGTAGTATTTTGGGATGCTATAATTTTGGAAAATTTAGAGAATTTTGTCATCATCCTCTATTTAACGTATACTGTGTATCTCTTTTTACTTGTGCTCTGCCTTTATATTTTGCTTTATTGTCTTTCCTTTTTTTTTTCCTCCCCTTTTTTGGGTTTTATTCATTTATTTACTTATATGACGAAATTAGTTTCTCGGACTTGCAAGACTGTTCCTGAATATGCATATATGCCTTTTTTTTAGTGTAGTAAAATTGTTGGTAAGAACAAAGTTCTCACTTGTAATCATTTTATTTTATTTGTATTCCTACTATCTTTATTTTGGAATCAAGTAGGTTCTGAACTACATAGAAATTACAATTTGATGAATCGGTTTATGTAGTCAATATGTATGTTCGTTATTTAGCCTAAAAATGTGTGTTTGCTGAAAGAAATACTATTCAACTACTTTATGGACTAACTTTTTTCTTATGAAGCAAACGATGAATGGAGTCAACACAACGTTAAGAGGCTCATTGTACATCTCTTTGGGTTAACTGAAGAATTTCTTCTATTGTGCTGCAAAAGAATGTGGTAGTACAAGAAATTTAAGAGTTTTTTAATTACTCTAGGTTCTAATTCGAAGAAATATATTTTTTTAAAGATTGGAGAAACACAAACATTACAGTTATGTACGATGATGTGTCACTTCTTTTAGGCCAAGGATATTGGATTTATCTTTTTTACCTTTTTATCTATTTTTTTATTATCTTATTGTAAGAATAAATGTTATGGTTCGTTCCCCTTCCCTTATTAATTCATTGCCATATAAATTACTATATTAATTATTATTGGTTATTGTATATACTAATGGAGAATTGAAAAGCCACCATCAATCTTCAAGTTCATCGTGTTTTCTCTTCTCCATCGCTCTTCATATTTTTTCGAGTTGTTGCACACAATCTAAAATGCCACCCAAACCTATGCAGTCTAAAGATATAGAGTTGGCTAATTAAGTCCTTGCATTGTCTCTAATTCGGATGATAATTTCTCAATATGAGCGTGTCTTCTTTTATTATATGTGAAGGATGCTTTTTTTTTTGTCCTTCGTATTATTTTTTGTTGTTTAGATTCTCTGTTCATTAGAAATCGAGCAAATTCGGACAATTTTAATAGCGTCATAGTTTCGGACAATTTTAATAGCGTCATAGTTAATGTGTATATGCACTGCCGACCCCTATAACTTTTGCTTCTTCATATAGCAAGCATATTTGATCAACTTTTCTGCACAGACTTTAAAAAAGCAAAAAAAGGAGAAAAAAAATAAAGCACTTCCCTGTGCAATAAGATGTGCCACATTCCTAGCTTTATATGTATATAAAGTAGGAATGTGGCACATCTTATTGCTCAAGGAAGTGCACATCTTTATATATATGTATATAAAGCTAGGAATGTGGCACATCTTATTGCTCAAGGAAGTGCACATCTTTATATATATATATATATATATATATATATATATATATATATATATATATATATATATATATATATATATATATATATATATATATATATATATATATATATATATATATATATATATATATATATATATATATATATATATATATATATATATATATATATATATATATATATATATATATATATATATATATATATATATATATATATATATATATATATATATATATATATATATATATATATATATATATATATATATATATATATATATATATATATATATATATATATATATATATATATATATATATATATATATATATATATATATATATATATATATATATATATATATATATATATATATATATATATATATATATATATATATATATATATATATATATATATATATATATATATATATATATATATATATATATATATATATATATATATATATATATATATATATATATATATATATATATATATATATATATATATATATATATATATATATATATATATATATATATATATATATATATATATATATATATATATATATATATATATATATATATATATATATATATATATATATATATATATATATATATATATATATATATATATATATATATATATATATATATATATATATATATATATATATATATATATATATATATATTTCCTATGTATTTGCCTATAATTCTATGCCATGTTTCAGTTAATGTGAGAACATTACTATTTAGGAAGTCTACAAGGTTGATCTTTTGACCATATTCTTCTTAGATATTTTATAAGTGTTTTGAATTATAAATTATATTGATTTATAATATTTTTTAATGTATTTTTTAAATATGTAAATTTTATTTTCAGAAACTTGAATAATTTGTATCTAATTTCACAATCAATATTAAGAAATTTTGCTAAGAAACAGCAGGAAAGAGGAGAAAATTAACATAGGGAGAAAAAGGAAGGAAAGAAAAAATAATAGAGGATAGAGAAGTAATGCACCTGAATTTTATTTATACAATTAAAACTTGAGAGAAAGATTAAAGATAAAAAAAGAAGTGAAGAAAAAGAACCTGAAAGAAAGTATTAAAAATAATAAAGGATGGGGGAGAATTCCATAAGAAAAATGCAATTCAATGGATGAACATCGTAACTTGGATTAGCACTTATTATTTATTTTTTTATTATTTCTTTTCTTTACATTTTTTTTTAGTTTTTTTAATTTGAGAAGAGAATTTTAGGAAAGCTGAAGTCTCACTATCCAATGAAATTAAAAGAAATCAAATACTCCTACATTTATGTATCCAAAATATAATTCAAATAAGAAAATAGTGTATTAAAAATCAAGTAAACACCTATTATATAGTTTTTTGTTCGAAAATTACTATAATAAAAATTGCAATCATTTATGATCTAATTTTAATGAAAATAATTATATTTGTTATCTCATGAAAATAACTAAATTTCATATTTGTGTATACGAAAAACTTAACATATTCTATTTCGACTAAAGTCATAATTAGATTTAGTGATCTTTTTAATAATCGTGCGAAGCGCGAACAATTTCACTAATTATAGATAATCTATATGTGACGACCCAAAGGGTCATCACGTATTTTCTCTCTTTTTCGCGCTTCCGAGGCCTTGAAAAACCTCATTTTTAGTGGCCTCGATTTGCGTGCGGAGTCCGGACGCGTAGCCGGAAAGCTTAAATATGAATTCTGTGTGAAAAATGATAAATTTTAATATAATATGATTAAAATTGACTTTGATCAATATTTTGGGTAAACGGACCCGGACCCGTAATTGGACGGTCCCGGAGGGTCCGTAGAAAAATATGGGACTCGGGCGTATGTCCGGAATCGAAATCCGAGGTCCCGAGCCCGAGAAATGAATATTTAAAAGAAATTATTTTTCTGAAATTTATATGGAAATTTGAAATGAAAATGGATTAGAAGACTGTGGTATCGGGCTCGTATTTTGGTTCCGACGCCCGGTACAACTCTTATATATGGTTTAAGCTCTTTCTGTGAAATTTGGTTGAAATCGGACGTCATTTGACGTGTTTCGAACCTAAATATCTAAAAGTGAAAGTTTAAGAAGTTTGATGAAAAAGTGTTGATTTTGAGGTTTGATTCCTCGTTTATGATATTTTGGTGATTTGATCGCTCGGCTAAGTTCGTAGGATGTTGTTGAATTAGTGTGTGTGTTTGGTTAGGAGCCCCGAGGGCTCGGGAGTATTTTCGGAGGTGTTCGGGATGGTTTTGAAACTTAGAAAAATTGCAAAAACAGCAGTTATGTCACTCTGATATTTTATTCTATGCGATCGCATAGGCTTATCCACGATCGCATAGTGTGAGGTTCCAGGTGCCCTATTTTGTTCGATGGGATCGCATAGGTTGATCCGCGATCGCATAGCTTAGCCAGTCCCTTTAATGCGATCGCATTCATCATCCGCGATCGCAAAGTGTTAAGCCCACCAGAAATTTTAGCTTCCTTTTTCCTCTATGTGTTCGCAACGTGCCTTCCGCGATCGCAATTCCCTTTTCGCGATCGCATAGATCATTTTTGCCCAATGATTTTAAAAGCTAAAAACAGAACAGTGACAGGTTTTATTCCAAATTTCATACGAGCTCTTCTTCTCCACAGCCCCTAGGTGACTTGTAGAGTGATTCTTCACCAAATCTTCTTGGGTAAGTATTATCTAAATCGTTTTCTTCATTTTCTATCATCATCCATTGAAATCCTAGGCCTAAAACATGTAATCTAGGGTTGAAATTAGGAAAATTGGGTAGAGTTAGGGCTTTTCGATTTTCTTCGATTTAGACCTCGTTTTGGGATTGAATTTGAAAACAATTTGTATATTCGGGCTCATGGGGGAATGGGTGATATGAATTTGGTTCGAACCTCGTGTTTTGACCAAGCGGGGCCGGGGTCGATTTTGGAATTTTTGGAAGAAAGGTCAGGAATCTATATTTAGGCATTGGGTTTGATTTGTTTAGCAATTATTGATACTATAAAGTCGTTATTTCATAGATTTGATTGAGTTGGAGCCGAATTCGAGAAGGAAAGCAGTTATTGTGGATTGATCTACCCGTGAAGTTGAGGTAAGTGTTTGATCTAACTTTGGCTTGAGGGAATAGGATTAGAGTATTGTTTGCTAATTGCTAATTGTTGAGTACAGTGTATAGGCATGGTGACGAGTATCTATAATTGGTGTCTAGCATGACCGTGAGTCCTTATTTGTGCTTATACTAATTTGATTGTGACTCTTCCTTGTATAATTGATGATTTCTATATAATGTGAAGAGTATGAGAAAAAATTATGATTTGTGAACTCTTTGGAGAGTTGGCTCGAATGATAAAGTAATTATTGAGTAAGAAATGAAAAAAAGAGAAAGAGATGTGATTATTTCCCTGTCAGGCTGTATTCTTATATTGATTATCTCCCTTGCCGGAATGTGAAAGTTATTGTTGTTGTTCCCTTGTCGAAATTTAGCTGTTTACTTGTGTTTCCCTTACCGGGACTTCTATTACTGTTTGTCTACTCCCTCGCCCCATTGGTTGTGATTGTTGCTTGGGTGACGAAGAGTGATAAAGCACGGAGGTTAATGCCGTGCACGATTTGTGTTGAGAATATACTAATGCACGAAGGAACATTCCGTGCCATGTTTTGATTATTAATGCACGAAGGACCATTCCGTGCCATGTTTTGATTATTAATGCACGAAAGAACATTCCGTGCCATATTTTGATTATTAACGCACGAAGGAATATTCCGTGCCCTGATTTGATTACTAATGCACTAAGGGTCATTCCGTGCCATGATCTGTTTAATTCCTACTCTCATTGATGTTGTAGTTGTACATTTACACCTTCTATCTGTTGATTTTTGATATCTGGATTGCCGTATCCCCTATAGCATGCTCCCCTCCCCCTTGACTTGATAAATTTCTGTATTTTCTTCTATTATATATATATATATATATATATATATATATATATTGAACTGCACAGGTGGTTTGGTAGTCCTGTATAGCCTCGTCACTACTTCGTCGGGGTTAGGCCAGGCACTTACCATCACATGGGGTCGGTTGTGCTGATGTTACACTTTTGTGCTCTTTTGCACAGATTACGGAGCCGGAGCAGCTTGTGGACAACAGTAGTTGATTGGGAGCTGACTTCAGTCCAGAGATTTCCAGGTAGTCTTGTTGACGTCCGCAATGGCCCGGAGTCTCTTCCATCTTTATTTTAGTTTGTTATCCTTTGTATCGGAACAAACAGAGTTATGTTTTTATTCATACGTTGTATTTAGGATTCTCTAGTCATTCGTGAGTTTGTGACTCCAGTTCTTGGGTAGAGGATTCTGTTAAACTTCCGCATTTTTCCTTCAGTTAATTATATATTGAGACTTCCGCTTTATCATATTATGTTTGATTTTATTAAATGATCGATAATTGCTAAAAGAAGTAAATTAATTTGGCTTGCCTAGCTCCCATTGGTAGGTGCCATCACGACTCCCGAGGGTGAAAAAATCCGGATCGTGACAAGTTGGTATCAGAGCACTAGGTTACAAAGGTCTCATGACTCACGGACAAACTTAGTAGAGTTTGAGGGATCGGTACAGAGACATCTGTATTTATCCCCCAGAGGCTACAGAGTTAGGAAAGTTTCACTTTTTTTCTTTTTTGTCGTGCGATTCTGCTTCTCAATACTGATTGTCTTTCTACTCTGTTCTTTCACAGATGGCGAAAAACATACTTCCTTTTCTACCGCGCAGCAGCCCAAGCCCCCAGCCGCAGCTCCTATGATGGGCAGAGGGAGAGGCTGAGGCCGTGCCAGAGGCCGAGGTAGGGGCAGAGCTCAGCCCCGAGTAGCAGTCCCAAAGGTGGAGCCTCATGTTGATTATGACGAGGAGGTTCCAGCCCCAACAGCTCCGGTGGGCCCAGCTCAGGTCCCAGAGGGGTTTATAGCCACCACAGTTCTTCAAGACGCTTTGGTCAGGTTGGTAGGCTTTATGGAGAGCGTCTCTCGAGCGGGTTTGCTTCCAGTAGCACCAGTGTAAGGCCCCGGAAATATTTTTACGAGTAATTTAAAATTTCGTCGTGCCAAGGAAGGCTAAATTATTTTATTTTGTGTGCAAATGAGGATTTATGATATGATGGATATCAATTGGATATGTTAATAAGCGTATAAATCATATTAGAAGTGAATTGGGGTCTAAGAAGAGGCCTAAGTCTAAGCCAAGTTGGAAAATTTTATATTACACGAAAGTTAGAGATGAGTGCGCACAAAACCTCACTTTGGACAATCATATCTCCAGTTATATATGGAGTTGTGTGATGAACCTATCAAATTAAAGCCTTTTGAGTCTAGTTTCCAACACAACAAACTGTTCGTCATTTGGAGGTGTATAAAGAAAGTTATGACCATTTTACTGGGCATGTGTCACTAGCGCGCCCAGGTGCGCGATCGTGTTTGTGGACGCGCATATTGCGAAGTATTCTGCTTTTGGACGTGCATATTAGCACGCCTAGGTGCGCGACCGCGCTAGTGGAAGACTTCTAAATACCCCTAAATACCGAAAATAAGAGAATTTGAGATATCTCTCAAGCTTAGGGCTTTCTCTACAGCCCAACTCGACCAAGGCATCAAATTGCACACCTAAGGTGAGTTTTTAAGTGTGTTTTCATGAAGATTTCACTTCTCAATTACTAGTTACAACATGATTTTGTTGGATTTAATAGGATTTATTCAAAATCTCAAGAACACCCCAAAGTTGTCTTTCAAGATTTGGTCTACAAGAGGTAATCCTACACCTTAGACTTACATATATGGAGTTATTATGTAATTATGAGTATGAATCATGTAATATAACTATGGTGATTGGAAGCCATAAATTACCAATTTAAATACATGAGCATGATAGGGATTTAAAGATGATTATTCGGTAGAATTTTGTTGGTTAGGTGTGAATGGTTGATCACACATGTGATGTTAGGAGTATAAATTATTGAGGAAAAATAGTGGGATGAATTGTTGGTTAATAGGGATAATTGGATAAACCAATACTATAGTTATGAGGTGTAAATATTTATACCTACAAGGTATTTGATAATATGCCTAAATGGCATAAGTTATTGAATTTATTACTAATATTGGCCATATCGAATGTTGTATTGTAGATTGAAGTTTGCTTAATTGTATTGGATCCTTATAGTTTCATTAAAGGGGCGAATTTGTGGTATGTATGGCTAACTTTACTCTTGTAGAATCCCCTTGTTGTGACGAGCATACGGTATGTGTACCTTGTATGAAAATATGTGAATTGATTATCTTAGTTAATTTCCATACCACAAGTTATATGTGATTGTGAGAAGTGATTTGATGTGCCTATCTTGTTATGTGCAAAGTTTGTAAAAGCTTGAGGATGTCGACATGGAAGTATGTGTTTACTTATGTGAACTATTTGTGAATTCTTGTGATTAATGTGCCTTGAACATTGTTGGTTAAGTCTTCCGATATGATGGTGCAAGTAAATGGCAACAAACCAAATGTGTGTGTGTGAATGTGTTTGTGTGGTAAGAGATGTGTAACAAATGATGGAAAAAAATCATAACTGATGCAATTGGAACAACTGTGGTAATAACATATATGGCTTGTCGTGGGCAATTATCGTTGTGACATAAAATGCATATGAGTTGTTGAATATGATGGAAATTGTATTGATGGCTACGGAAATTCTTGTGAATTGTTGTGGTTGTTCTTTGAGAATTGTTGTTGTTGTTCTTTGTGAATTGTTGTTATTGTTGTTGTGTTATTGGTGAATTGTGATTATTCGGTGGGATCGGGTTGCGTGCCGCAACACGAAGTAATAAAGCGTGGGTTGTGGTGATAAGGGTGGCCGAGGTAATAAGGGTGGAAAGTGATCGAAATCACTATAGAAATTAACATATGAGAAAATTATGAAATCATTGATGTGATAATGTTGAAGGGGAACAGGAGAGATTGTGAAACTTGTTTGGCTTTGATTGTTTCTTTCATGTGCATTTGATCGTTGATTCTATTGATGTCTGTTACTTGTGTGTTATTTGATTTTACTTGGGGTAAAGTTTGTTCATACATACCAGTACAATTCGAATGTACTGACGTCCTTTTTTGCCGGGGGCGCTACATTCGTATTACGATTATAGGTGGTTCTATAGCAGGTACTCCAGTCCACCAGCAGTAGCTCTCCTTCACTCTCCGTCAGCTATAGTGGTGAGCCCCTTTCTTCTGGGGGCCCTGCGTGGCTTAAGCCGTTTTTATTCCAGAGTCTTGTTTTGTTTTTTTTGTAAGTTTATGCTTAAGTCTTAAATTACTATTTCAAAAGAATAATGTATCTTGGAATCACGGGGTAACGCGTGTGATAGGAAAGGCAATTACAGGTCCGCTTGACTTGGGTCCTCCGGTTGAGCGCCGGTCGTGTCCCTCGATTTTGGGGCGTGACAAACTTGGTATCAGAGCCTAAGGTTTTAAAGTGTCCTAGGATGTCTCGGAGCCGTGTCTAGTAGAGTCCTTGTTATCGATGTGTTGTCGACCCCATCTATAAGTTGGAGGCTACATGGATATTTAGGAATATTACCCTTCTTCAACACTCCAAATCGTGCGATAAAGCTTGACTATAAGATTGTTTTCTAACTCGTGCGTTGAAATTCAAGGTAAGTTTAAATGCTCTTTCGTTTATTTCAAGTAATGTTGTCATATGTCATGACCAATGGGGAAAGACATGGATATTAAGGAGATGGCACATGTATCTTGTTGAGCAAATGGTATGGATATATAGTATAAGTACATAGTACCATAAGTATACTTTATTTGAGAATGTGTTAAAAGTGATTACCCGCCTAAAGAGGCATTGATTTGATAAATGAGACGTAAGCTTGAATAGCACACGTGGATAGTGCGAGAAGTATGTAAATGATCCTAAGGTGTGAAAGAATATTGGTTATATAAGCACGTGATATATGAGAGAATGACCAAGAGATTAATGATGAGAGTGTAAGTCTCTCACATGAGGTAAGAAGTTATGAAATGAGACTCAATTGAACCCAAGATGAGAAGACCCTTGTACTACGAACTTTATAAGGACCCAGAAATGTACGAAGTTGTATTACACTCATAAAGGATATTGACATGGGAACTTGGAATCCCAGACCTGCGTGGCTGAATAAGAGTAGGGAACTTATGAGATTAATACTATGGTGACTTAAATCTCCCTAATAGTCGAATATATATATATATATATATATATTAGGGATAGATATATGAAGCATATATCCCTAAAGTTGCTAAATTCAAGACTTGTGTCAAAATACAGGACATTCGCCCCAAGTGGGAGAGGAAGGGTCGTCGTGAGGCCACTTAAATACAATAAAATAAGAGTGAGACCATGTAGCTATGATGTTTGAATATTTTGTTGAAGACATGCGTGGTCTAGAAAAGAGATAATAGGTAACATGACTCTCTGAAAAGATATGCTAATGATAGATAACTAGTACCCCAAGACGGTGGAAGGTTAAGAAAGGTAAATTCTTCACACATGGCAATGTGAATGATAGGGTCAACGATCCTAGAAAATAAGAGTATGTTTGTAAAGGGATTTTATACTTGTTAGAAGGTCAGGAGCAATGGAACCCAAGGAAGTACCATAGGTCAAATGTGAAAGATTGCAAGTTTTTATAATGGGCTAATCATAGATTTGTGATTTAACCAAAGCTACAGGACATTAATAAAGGAATAATGAGTGGGAGAAATAAGTGTGATGCTACAATAAACCAAGAGGGTATTTGGGCTTGATGGAGAGCCTCTAAAGAATCTTACAAACAGATAAGTGTTAAGTGATATGCGGATGAATACACTTTCCCACGGATATCCTAATAAGAGTTGAGGTGAGCCGGATAAAATACCTAAGGTAAAATACCACGTAACATATGGAAGAGTGCATGGCTATTCACTAACTAGGAAGAATGAGGCAAGACGAAATGGGGAGAAACCCTTTAAATTGAGATGTTCATGGTTATCATAAAATATCTTGCATCAGAATGGTGGACTCGCTTAGAACATAAGTGTTAATAAAAGTTATAAAGTACTAGCTATAATGCAACCGACTTGGGTGACACCGAATATCAACTAAATGATCTAAAGATAGTTCAAGTTTACATACAATGGAAAGTGAGACTAGTGGAGGTGTAGTTGTGGTATGATATACTCATAAACCAGGCACAATGGTATTACAAGTTCACGGGAGGTAGACAAGTGTGTGGCACAATAAGGCTATTAACTATGCATTATCCGCAAAATGGAATATGAATGAAAGTTCCAATTATAAAGAAAAGATGGTACTAGCATATTTTCCAGGCCAAAGGGTGATCAATAAGGGAAAGACAACAAAATCTACCCAAAGGGCAAATGAAAGGTTCAGAATAGATTGAAAGAGGATGAACACTTGTTACGGACCAGACATGTTTAGCATGGTAACTCCTAAGCTGTAATATCAAAGAAGTCTATTGGTAGCTACAATACGAGGAATGAGCTGAGCTACTCATCGAGGTTAGAATTAGGTGGACTAAGTCTTACATTTAAAAGTAAAACCAAAAGTCGTTGTTGAAGAATTGAGGAGGATCTTAAGTTTCAGAGAATGCCCTTCTCGGGCCAGTGACCCTTCCTAAATTATATACATATATAGGGTGTTGATATATGTTTTGGGCAGTGTTTAACCGTAAATAGGGATTGTGAGAATATTCATAGGGGAAGTAGTGCAGTTTCTTAAATTCTATAAGGCACATATGGGGAGAAGAGGTTGGATAAGAAAAGTCGGAGCAATATTACCTTATATTTGATGCAATGTCATGCAGGATGGTGTTATTAGGGTATGCGTGCATGTTAGCTGGTGTTATTCATTTGAGACAGAAGGTCATATGAGAAAATTCATTTAGTGATATCTTTTGTTGAGAATTTGGAAGAGTTAGTAGCAATTATTTATATGAGATTGTAACCATATCAGGGAAATTATAGTAGAACTCAATTTGTGGGAGGTCTTATGTAAGAGGAATATGATAAAGATGTTCCACTAATGATGCAACGTGTTAAGGTGATAGTTTATACCTCCAGGCAACTCAAGAATCAAGGGGAAAAAAATTTCTTTGAAATTGCAGCAGTGGTATTTGCATTAAAGATTTGGTACCATTGTTGGTATAGGGTCCATGTTGATACAGTCACGGACCATAAGAGCCTTCAATATAATTTCAAATAGAAAGAATTTAATTTGAGGATGAGAATATAGTTGGAGTTACACAAAGGTTACTACATCGATATTCTATATCACTCGGGAAAATCCAATGTTGTGGCGGACTTTGTGGAAAAATATACGAGCTGTCTGCAAGTGAAGGCCGAAAAGTAAAGGCCTAGAGGATTGTTACAAGGAATAGAAATTTCAATGTGGAAATGGGAAATGATCATTATGGATTATTTTTGGTAGGATTACCGTGCACTACACGCAAGTTCGACTCAATTTGGGTAATTGTAGATCGACTCACAAAATCAGCTCACTTTTTGCCAGTCAAGTCCACCGATACTGCAGAATAGTATGCTCAGTTATACATCAAGGAAGTAGTCAGACTTCACGGCACTCCAGTTTCTTCTATCTCGGATCGAGGGGCTCAGTTCACAACAAACTTTTGGTGGAAATTTCAGCAAGGTTTGGGTACTCAAGTAAATCTCAATACGGCTTTCCATCCGCAGACTGACGGTCGGGCAGAGCGGACTATTCAGACATTTGAAGATGTGTTGTGATCTTGTGTTCTAGCTTTCAAAGGTAGTTGGGATGACCATTTGCCGCTTGTCAAGTTTTCTTACAATAACATCTTTCATGTCAGCATTCAGATGGCCCTATTTTAGGCATTGTATGGATGGAGGTGTAGGTCTCCGGTTGGATAGTTCGAAGTGGGTGAAGCAGAATTGATAGGGCTAGATCTTGTGCACCAGGCTATGGAAAAAGTTAAAATCATTCAGGAGAGGATGAAAACTACTCAGAGTTGCCAGAAATCCTATACGGACATACGTCGCAGAGAATTGGAATTTCAAGTAGATGATTGGGTGTTCTTGAAAGTATCTCCCATGAAGGGAGTCATGCAATTTGGGAAGAAAGGGAAATTGAGCCCAAGGTATGTCGGTACATATCGGATCTATCAAAGGATAGGATATGTGGCTTATAGGTTGGAATTGCCCCTTGAGATGTCATTAGTGTACCCGGTGTTCCATGTGTTTATGTTGAAGAAAGTGGTTGGAGATCCATCCGCCATCGTGCCTACTGAGACTATTTAGGTGAGTGAAGACTTATCGTATGAAGAGGTTCCAGTTGCTATTCCTGATAGGCAAGTCCGAAAATTGAGGAACAAGGAAATTGCTTCAGTTAAAGTATTGTGGCGAAGCCAACAAGTCGAGGAAGCCACGTGGGAAGCGGAAAAAGAAATGAAAGAGAAATATCCCCATTTGTTCGAACAAGTCTAGTAGTGATTGTGTGAACGGTTTTCTCTAAGCAATTAGTGGTATTGTTCAAATTCGTGCAAAGACACCCAATTTTCCCAAATTGCCTTATTGTTTTAACTTCCCAATGTGTGCCAAATGGCAAATGTTGTCGCTATTTGGGTAATGTGCAATTTGTGGTGTAAAGAGAACGAGCTAATTGCAAGTTGTTTAAAGTGTATGAATATGTACGAGTTTTTGGGGAATGAATTGTATACCAGTTGTAGGGATAACAGAAACTGTGTAATGGTCTTGGAAATATATTTTGGGGGCTCTCTGACAGGTAAATAGGCCTAATTACAAAAGAAACTCTTGCGAAATTTTCGGAAATTTATGGAGTTAGCCAAATTCGAGGATATTGATATATTTAATGATGTGAACAAGCTGAAGTTACACAAGGATGGCTAGTGAACGGACCTCAATCCTCATTCGAGGATGAATGATCCTAAAGGGGGGAGAATTTAAGGCCCCGAAATTTTTTTTCGAGTAATTTAAAATTTCGTCGTGCCAAGGTAGGCTAAATTATTTTATTTCGTGTGCAAATGAGGATTTATAATATGATGGATATCAATTGGATGTGTTAATAAGCGGATAAGTCATATTAGAAGTGAATTGGGGTCTAAGGAGAGGCCTAAGTCTAAGTCAAGTTGGAAAATTTCATATTACACAAAAGTTGTAGAAAAGTACGCACAAGACCTCACTTTGGTCGATCATATCTCCAGTTATATATGGAGTTGTGCGATGAAGAACCTATCAAATTAAATCTCTTTGAGTCTAGTTTCCAACGTAACAAACCATTCGTCATTTGGAGGTGTATACAGAAAGTTATGACCATTTTACTGGGCATGTGTCACTAGCGCGCCCAGGTGCGCGATCGCGCTTGTGGACGCGCATATTGCGAAGTATTCTGCTTTTGGACGCGCATATTAACATGCCCAGGTGCGCGACCGTGCTAGTGGAAGGCTTCTAAATACCCCTAAAGACCGGAAATAAGAAATTTTGAGATATCTCTCAAGCTTAGGGCTTTCACAACACCCCAACTTCACCAAGGCATCAAATTGCACATCTAAGGTGAATTTTTAAGTGTGTTTTCATCGAGATTTCACTTCTGAATTACTAGTTACAACATGATTTTGGTTGGATTTCATAGTATTTCTTCAAAATCTCAAGAACAGCCCAAAGATGTCTTTCAAGATTTGGTCTACAAGAGGTAATCCTACACCTTAGACTTACATAAATGGAGTTATTATAGAATTATGAGTATGAATCATGCATTACAACCTATGGTATGGTGATTGGAAGCCATAAATTCCAAATTTAAATACATGACCATGGTATGGATTTAAAGATGATTATTCGATGGAATTTTGTTGGTTAGGTGTGAATGGTTGATCACGCATGTGATATTAGGAGTATAAATTATTGAAGAAAAATAGTGGGATGAATTGTTGGTTAATAGTGATAATTGGATGAACCAATACTAT
>MU750010.1:187990-212228 GCA_026770625.1 Nicotiana glauca | reverse complement strand
TGTGTTTACTTATGTGAACTATTTGTGAATTCTTGTGATTAATGTGCCTTGAACGTTGTTGGTTAAGTCTTCCGATATGATGGTGCAAGTAAATGGCAACAAACCAAATGTGGGTGTGTGAATGTGTTTGTGTGGTAAGAGTTGTGTAACAAATGATGGAAAGAAATCGTAATTGATGCAATTGGAACAACTATGGTAATAACATATATGGCTTGCCGTGGGCAATTATCGTTGTGACATAAAATGCATATGAGTTGTTGAATATGATGGAAATTGTATTGATGGCTACGGAAATTCTTGTGAATTGTTGTGGTTGTTCTTTGAGAATTGTTGTTGTTGTTCTTTGTGAATTGTTGTTGTTGTTGTGTTATTTGTGAATTGTGATTGTTCGGTGGGATCGGGTTGCGCTCCACAACACGAATTAATAAGGTGTGTGTTATGATGATAAGGGTGGCCGAGGTAATAAGGGTGGAAAGTGATCGTAATCACTATAGAAATTAACATATGAGAAAATTGTGAAATCATTGATGTGATAATATTGAAGGGGAACAGGAGAGATTGTGAAACTTGTTTGGCTTTGATTGTTTCTTTCATGTGCATTTGATCGTTGATTCTATTGATGTCTGTTAATTGTGTGTTATTTGATTTTACTTGGGGTAAAGTTTGTTCATACATACCAGTACAATTCAAATGTACTGACATCCCTTTTTGTCGGGGGCACTACATTCGTGTTATAATTGTAGGTGGTTCTATAGCAGGTAATCCTGTCATGCCCCAAAACCGAGGGACACTACCGCCGCTCAACCGGAGGACCCCAGTCAAGCGGACCTGGAATTGCTTTTCCTATCCCACGCTTTACCCCGTGATTCCAATATACATTATTCTTTTGAAATAGCAATTTAAGACTTAACCATAAACTTACAACTTGAGTTCATTTCTACTTTTTATCATTTCCAACATTTGATACCAAGTACTTGCAAAAAATACATACAATATTTACCAACGTGGACCACGATTCCGAATCGTACAGTTACTACCCAAAATACTTTTATACACCACCCACATTGTGTCTATGGATCCTCTATGAATACTAGGAACTCAACCAATACTTGTCGGCGACAAGGCCCCGGCTATACCTTACAATACACACTAAACTCAAAAGAAGGTGGCATGAACCACACATGACCCCAAGAGGAAGTGGGGCTCACCAATGCAACTGACGGGATGGAGAGGAGGCAGTACTGTCGATGGGCTGAATTACCTGCTATAGAACCACCTAAAATCATAACACGAATGTAGCGCCCCCGACAAAAGAGACGTCAGTACATTTGAATTGTACTGGTATGTATAACTAAACACCATCTAATTAGAAAAAACTATCAAACAAGAATAAAGAAATCATTAATACCTTGTCATTAGAAAGAATTGTCAAAACAGAATAAAGAGATCATAAAAGTAAATCAAAAGCTTTAACAATCCCCACATCAACAAAGAAAATGGATCACATAGCTTTCACATAATTTCTATACCTCTAGGTTGTGTTCCATAGCCCGTCATAGGGTTCACATATCATATTATACACCTATGCGTTTCATAGCCCATCCATAGGGTTCACATATCATATTATGCACCTATGCGTTTCATAACCCGTCCATAGGGTTCATATATCATATTATACACTTATGCGTTTCATAGCATGTCCATAGGTTCCACATTTTATATTATACCCCTATGTGTTTCATAGCCCGTCCATAGGATTCACATATCATATTATACACCTATGCGTTTCATAGCCCGTCCATAGGGTTCACATATCATATTATACACCTATGTGTTTCATAGCCCGTCCATAGGTTCCACATTTTATATTATACCCCTATGCATTTCATAACCCGTCCATAGGGTTCACATATCATATTATATACCTATTTGTTTCATAGCCCGTCCATAGGTTCCACATATCAATTAATCGACACATGGGGCCACAATCATTACATCATACTTGGCACTAGGCCATATTTCATAGCTCAATCTCTTATTTCCCACATTTCACATCATTTCCACATATTTCATATCAATATCAATTTCAACAACAAGCCATTCAATTCAAGATATCAAGTACACATGAGAGGAACCATGAATCCTCGGCATATACAATATATCAGAGATCATGCACCTCAAGTTTATTGATAATGGACCATTAAACACCAGAGGCTCTTCCAAATCAATAGAGGGGGTACACCAACACGCAATAAAAAAACACATCAAAGGCATAAGCAAATAATTACTCCAATTATTCTTGAATCCTTATTTTTCAATCATGACATTATACAATTATAATTCAAGTTCTCGGCACATTCGCTGCACTCTATTTCCCCAATTCATTTGATTACTTCAAACATCGCTACACATAGAGGATTTCACATAGTTTGGCATAAGATATGCAACTCAATCGCAATTTAAGGTCTTAGCATTTCAATACATGATTCATGCTCCTTGTGCCCTTTTAAGTTATCAACAATAGCACCTTGATCATATTGGAATGCATATTTCACAATTATAGGGTCACAACACCAACTCATGTAAAGTACCAATAACAACAAGAATCCAAAGTTCAATCTTACCACATTTACATAGTCACTTACTTCACTTCCAAACATCTTTGTACATTACCAACAACTAGACACAATCAATCAAATACATTTGGTACACATAAGAACAATTTGGAGGATCAACCATAACGAGTTTTCTCACACAATTTGGTATCAAAATCTCACTTTAAACTTGACTTGAAGTCTAGGCATTTTAGCACATAATTCCCCTTTTTCCCACATATCCTCATTTACCAAGAATATCATATTAAATACATTGAGGTACATCCTTCACATATATTCTTGCAACACCCAAATCCTTTGAAATAATGAATACTACATAAATCAAATTCCGGACTTATAACATATGCAGGGACACTATGGGACCTCAATTTTTAAGAAGATGGAGTTTTAGTCATACATACCTCAAATTCGCCCCTTAATGACTCTATAAGGATCCAATACAATCAAGCAACTTCAATCTACAATACAACATTCAATAGGGCCAATATTAGTAATAAATCCCATAACTCATGCCATTTAGGCATATTATCAAACACCTTGTAGGTATAAATATTTACACCTCATAACTATAGTATTGATTCATCCAATTATCACCATTAACCGACAATTCACTCCACCATCATTCCTAACCAATTCATACTCCTAACATCACATGTGTGATCAACCATTCACACCCAACCAACAAAATTCTATCAAATAATCACCTTTAAATCCCTACCATAATCATGTATTTAAATTTGGAATTTATGGCTTCCAATCACCATACCATAGGTTGTAATACATGATTCATACTCATAATTCTATAATAACTCCATATATGTAAGTCTAAGGGTAAAAGATTACCTCTTGTAGACAAATCTTGAAAGACAACTTTGGGGTGTTCTTGAGGTTTTGAAGAAATCCTATGAAATCCAACCAAAATCATGTTGTAACTAGTAATTGAGAAGTGAAATCACCATGAAAACACACTTAAAAACTCACCTTAGGTGTGCAATTTGATGCCTTGGTCGAGTTGGGGTGTAGAGAAAGCCCTAAGATTGAGAGATATGTCAAATTCTCTTATTTTCGATCTTTAGGGGTATTTAGAAGCCTTCCAATAGCGCGGTCGCACACCTGGGCGCGCTAATATGCATGTCCAAAAGCAAAATACCACGCAATATGCGCGTCCACTAGCGCGATCGCGCACCTGGGCGCGCTAGTGACATATGCCCAGTCAAATGGTCATTACTTTCTGTATACACCTCCAAATGACGAACGGTTTATTGCGTTGGAAACTAGACTTATAAGGATTTTATTTGATATATTGTGCATCCACACAACTCCATATATAACTGGAGATATGATCGTCCAAAGTGAGGTCTTGTGCGCACTCATTTACAACTTTCGTCTAATATGAAATTTTCCAACTTGGCTTAGACTTAGGCCTCTCCTTAGACCCCAACTCACTTCTAATATGACTTATACGCTTATTAACATATCCAATTGATATCCATCATATCCTTAATCCTTATTTGCACACAAAATAAAATAATTAGCCTACCTTGGCATGACAAAATCATAAATTATTCGAAAAAAAATTTCTGGGGCCTTACATTATCCACCCCTTAGTATCATTCGTCCGCGAATGAGGATTGAGGTCCGTTCACTAGCCATCCTTATGTAACTTCAGCTTGTTCACATCATGAAATATATCAATAGCCCGAATTTGGCTAACTCCATAAATTTTTGAAAATTTCGCCAGAGTTTCCTTTGTAACTAGGCCTATCCACCTTCCAGAGAATCACCAAAATTGTCTTAACAACCCATCCACAACTAGACAGAGCACCACAATGTATATTTTAACAATACTAATCTCAGTATTACAAGCACTACATTATCCTAAGGATACTAGAACATGGACTACACAGTTTTAGCTCAAAACACCTATATAGTACCTTTCAAGTCAAAACTAATTGATATTCAATCAAGCAAAAAATATTTTCCTTCCACGACATATTCAGCCTTCCAGATGACCTCCTCGGCTTACAAGCTCTGTCATGACACATTCTCGGAAATAATATCAACTCCCAAACATACATAACAAGGATGACAGATAGACACCTCGCATGAGTTAACTATCCATTGACTTTACCTTTAATAATTGCCACTGTACAATTTACATTACACCGGATATTGCAATTCATGGTAACAACAACCCACAATTCCATCATATGGCATCACACCATCAAGAATGTCATTTAATAGTAACCAAACAATTATGTGTTCATAATAGTCCTTACCAGCCATTAATGTAATCACAAAGGTGTTCATTAACAAGAATATACTTTCATTTCAATCACCCATCCATATGAAGTCAAGCCACAATGATTCTTTACAGTAGTGCATCATATAGGATATTGCCATGATCATATAGTTCAATCAAATCAATTCACACCCCTCTTTTATCACTACCTTCTTAGACGTAGGCATATGAAAACACAAATTCATGAGGAATAACTATGGGAAAACATCATACTCCTATTGAGTGACAAAGTGCATAGACTATTACCCATATCTCTCTCCTTCAGTTGTCTGGATGCGTAGGCAATCACCCTACCATATTACATCAATACCGTGTCGAGCCTAATGCGCGACGTACCACTATACTCGGTATAAAAATATCCTTTCTAAGCACTTAATTCGCGTTGTAAGCATGTGTAAACACCTCAAATCCTATTCCCATCTCACATGATCATTTCTGTATGAGTTAAACTTACCGATTTGGAGGTCTAAACATGTAAGAAAGTATCACCCCATGGTCAATCTTTCATGGCACGAAATTAAATGGTCATACCTATTCACACAAATCATAGAACAAAAAGGTTAAGGGAGTTACTTGTTGTTCCTCGCTTGTTGAGGCAGTGTCTTAGCTGATGTCCCTTAAATCCGCACCCGAAACACTCGTCAGTGCCCTTACGACACACCTCTAAATGATGCCTCCTACACTTAGGGCAACGAGGTCGTTGCTGCCTTTGATGTGTCCCACTTGACTGGACCTGTTGGTTAGATTTCATGTTGCCTTGGTCTTGCATATTATGGCCCCACTGCGCTGATCAGGCCCTAATGGTAGCGTCCTAGCTGAGGTCTGAAGAATTGACTGTGTGGGTCCGGATGACACTCTCTTGTGTGATTCTTTCCCACCATTACCCCTACTATAGGAGCCATTAAAATTGCTCGCGGATCGGGCCTTTTTGTTGTTATTTTGCTCTATATTTATTTTTAACTTTTGTTCCTCCGTAGCTTGAGAGAACGCCACAATCTTCCCATAATTCATATTAGAATTCAAGGCAACTGTAGCAGCCTCATTAATAACCAAAGGGCTAAGACCCTGCACAAATCGGCACACTCTAGCCTCAATAGTAGGCAGCATGTGAATAGCATACTTGGACAAGCGAGCAAACTCCATGTGGTACTCCCACACACTTCTGTTACCTTGCCTCAAATTTTCAAACTCTGCTGCCCGGGCTGCCCTTGTCTCAGCGGGCAGGAAATGATCAATGAAAGCATCAGCAAACTCGCTCCACCTCGCCGGAGGGCGCCCTTCCTCTCGGGAATTCTCCCACAACTCAAACCATGAATAGGCCATCCCTTTCAGACGGTAGGCAGCCAACTCTACTCCCTCTGTCTCAGTCGCACGTATCACCCTGAGGGTCTTGTGCATCTCATCAATAAAGTCCTGAGGGTCTTCTTCTGGATTGACACCTGTGAATAACAGAGAGTCTAACTAAAGGAATCTATTTACCTTGGAACTAGTAGAATCCCCTAGTTGGCTGGATGAACTAGGCGCAACATTTGACCTCTGGGCCTGAGAGGCCACCAACTGAGTCAACATCTGAATAGCTTCCCTAAGATCCCCATCAGAAACACCATAACCGGAAGCTGGGGCTGGAGGCGGCACATGAGTATCAACGGGAGGGATAGTGGTACCCTCCGTAGGTGTAGGAACTGGGGTAGTCTGCTCTGGAATAGAAGGATCCGGCAGAGTAATAACAGGGTGACTACCCTCACCCGCAACATCAAGCAATGAATCATCAGCCACTCCTGGGGGTGGCATTAGATTCTTTGCCAATTCTCACTTTCTTCTTAGGTGCCATTTACTGGAAGATACAACAATGAACTGATTAGGAAGGAAACAGTTTCACCGCATGATCCGAAATATCAAAGAAGGTGTTATTCCTAAATGTCCAAATAGCCTCCAACTTATAGATGTGGTCGACAACACACCGATAAGAAGGACTCTACTAGACATGGCTCTGAGACATCCTAGGATACTTTAAAACCTTAGGCTCTGATACCAAGTTTGTCACGTCCCAAAACTGAGGGACACGACCGACGCTCAACCGGAGGACCCAGTCAAGCGGACCTGGAATTTCTCTTTCCTATCCCATGCGTTACCCCGTGATTCCAATATACATTATTTTTTTGAAATAGCAATTTAAGACTTAAGCATAAACTTACAACTTGAGTTCAATTCTACTTTTTATCATTTCCAACATTTGATACCAAGTACTTGCAAAAAAATACATACAACATTTACCAACGTGGACCACGATTCAAAACCGTACAGTTACGACCCAAAATACTTTTATACACCACCCACATTGTGTCTACAGAGCCTCTATGAATACTAGGAACTCAACCAATACTTGCCGGAGACAAGGCCCCGCCTATAACATACAATACACAATAAACTCAAAAGAAGGTGGCATGAACCACACATGACCCCAAGAGGAAGTGGGGCTCACCAATGCAACTGATGGGATGGAGAGGAGGCACTACTGTCGATGGGCTGAATTACCTGCTATAGAACCACCTACAATCATAACACGAATGTAGCGCCCCCGGCAAAAGGGACGTCAGTACATTTGAATTGTACTGGTATGTATAACTAAACACCATCTAATTAGAAAGAACTATCAAACAAGAATAAAGAAATCATTGACACCTTGTCATTAGAAAGAATTGTCAAACAAGAATAAAGTGATCATAAAAGAAAATCAAAATCTTTAACAATCCCCACATCAACAAATAAAATGGATCACATAGCTTTCACATAATTTCCATACCTCTAGTTTGCGTTCCATAGCCCATCATAGGATTCACATATCATATTATACACCTATGCATTTCATTGCCCGTCCATAGGGTTCACATATCATATTATGCACCTATGCGTTTCATAGCCCGTCCATAGGGTTCACATATCATATTATGCACCTATGCGTTTCATAGCCCGTCCATAGGGTTCATATATCATATTATACACCTATGCGTTTCATATCCCGTCCATAGGTTCCACATTTTATATTATACCCCTATGCGTTTCATAGTCCGTCCATAGGGTTCACATATCATGTTATACACCTATGNAACCATGAATCCTCGGCATATACAATATCTCAGAGATCATGCACCTCAAGTTTATTGACAATGGAACTTTAAATACCAGGTGCTCTTCCAAATCAATAGAGGGGCTACACCAACTCGCAATAAAAAAATACATCAAAGGCATAAGAAAATTATTACACCAATTATTCTTGAATACTTCTTTTTCAATCATGACATTATACAATTATAATTCAAGTTCTCGGCACATTGGCCACACTCTATTTCCCCAATTCATTTGATTACTAAAAACATCTCTACACATAGAGGATTTCACATAGTTTGGCATAAGATATGCAACTCAATCTCAATTTAAGGCCTTAGCATTTCAATACATGATTCATGCTCCTTGCGCCCTTTTAAGTTATCAACAATAGCACCTTGATCATATTGGAATCCATATTTCACAATTATAGGGTCATAACACCAACTCATGTAAAGTACCAATAACAACAAGAATCCAAAGTTCAATCTTACCACATTTACATAGTCACTTGCTTCACTTCCAAACATCTTTGTACATTACCAACAATTAGACACAATCAATCAAATACATTTGGTACACATAAGAACAATTTGGAGGATCAACCATAACGAGTTTTCTCACACAATTTGGTATCAAAATCACACTTTAAACTTGACTTGAAGTCTAGGAATTTTAGCACATAATTCCCTTTTTTTCCACATATCCTCATTTAACAAGAATAACATATTAAATACATTGAGGTACATCCTTCACATATATTCTTGCAACACCCAAATCCTTTAAAATAATGAATGCTACATAAATTAAATTTCGGACTTATAACATACGCAGGGACACCATTGGAGCTCAATTTCTAAGAAGAGGGAGTTTTAGCCATACATACCTCAAATTTGCCCCTTAATGACACTATAAGGATCCAATACAATCAAGCAACTTCAATCTACAATACAATATTCAACAGGGCCAATATTAGTAATAAATCCGATAACTCATGTCATTTAGGCATATTATCAAACACCTTGTAGGTATA
Source organism: Nicotiana glauca (assembly GCA_026770625.1). Lineage (NCBI taxonomy): Eukaryota > Viridiplantae > Streptophyta > Magnoliopsida > Solanales > Solanaceae > Nicotiana > Nicotiana glauca. The sequence goes on along the minus strand of MU750010.1, from coordinate 203,173 downwards.
AATCTTTACACCTCATAACTATAGTATTGGTTCATCCAATTATCACCATTAACCAACAATTCACTCCACCATCATTCCTAACCAATTCATACTCCTAACAACACATGTGTGATCAACCATTCACACCCAGCCAACAAAATTCTATCAAATAATCACCTTTAAATCCCTACTATGATCATGTATTTAAATTGGAAATTTATGGTCTCCAATCACCATACCATGATTTACCACACTTAATTCATACTCATATTTCCATAATAACTCCATATATGTAAGTCTAAGGGTAAAAGATTACCTCTTGTAGACCAAATCTTGAAAGACAACTTTAGGGTGTTCTTGAGGTTTTAAAGAAATCCTATGAAATCCAACCAAAACCATGTTGTAACTAGTAATTAAGAAGTGAAATCACCATGAAAACATACTTAAGAACTTACCTTAGGTGTGCAATTTGATGCCTTGGTCGAGCTGGGGTGTAGAGAAAGCCCTAAGCTTGAGAGATATCTCAAATTCTCTTATTTTCGGTCTTTAGGGGTATTTAGAAGCCTTCCACTAGCGCGGTCGCACACCTGGGCGCGCTAATATGCATGTCAAAAGCAAAATACCACGCAATATACGCGTCCACTAGCGCGATCGCGCACCTGGGCGCGCTAGTGACATATGCCCAGTAAAATGGTCATTACTTTCTGTATAACCTCCAAATGACGAACGATTTGTTGCGTTGGAAACTAGACTCATAGGGATTTTATTTGATATACTGTGCATCACACAACTCCATATATAACTGGAGATATGATCGTCCAAAGTGAGTTCTTGTGCGCACTCATTTACAACTTTCGTCTAATATGAAATTTTCCAACTTGGCTTAGACTTAGGCCTCTCCTTAGACCCCAATTCACTTCTTATATGAATTATACGCTTATTAACATATCCAATTGATATCCATCATATCCTTAATCCTCATTTGCACAAAAAATAAAATAATTAGCCTACCTTGGCACGACGAAATCATAAGTTCTCGAAAAAATATTTTCCGGGGCCTTACGTCTCCAGTCCACCAGAAGTAGCTCTCCTTCACTCTCCGTCAGCTGTAGTGGTGAGCCCATTTCTTCTCGAGGCCCTGCGTGGCTTAAGCCATTTTTATTCCGGAGTCTTGTTTTGGTTTTTGTGTAAGGTATAGCCGGGGCCTTGTCGCCGGCAAGTATTGGTTGAGTTCCTAGTATTCATAAAGGCTCTGTAGTCACAATGTGGGTGGTGTATAAAAGTATTTTGGGTAGTAATTGTACGCCTTGGAATCGTGGTCCACGTTGGTAAATGTTATATGTATTTTTGCAAGTATTTGGTATCAAATGTTGGAATTGATAAAATGTAGAAATGAACTCAAGTTGTAAGTTTATGCTTAAGTCTTAAATTGCTATTTAAAAAGAATAATGTATATTCGAATCACGGGGTAATGCGTGGGATAGGAAAGGCAATTCCAGGTCCGCTTGACTAGGGTCCTCCGGTTGAGCGCCGGTCGTGTCCCTCGGTTTTAGGGCGTGACAAACTTGGTATCAGAGCCTAAGGTTTTAAAGTGTTCTAGGATATCTCAGAGCCATGTCTTGTAGAGTCCTTCTTATCGGTATGTTGTCGACCACATTTATAAGTTGGAGGCTACATGGACATTCAGGAATATTACCCTTCTTCAATACTCCAAATCGTGCGATAAAGCTTGACTATAAGATTGTTTTCTAACTCGTGCGTTGAGATTCAAGGTAAGTTTAAATTCTCTTTCGTTTATTTCAAGTAATGTTGTCATATGTCATGACAAATGGGGAAAGACATGGATATTAAACAGATGGCACATGTATCTTGTTGAGCAAATGGTATGGATATATAACATAAGTACATAGTACCATAAGTATATTTTATTTGTGAAAATTGTTAAAAGTGATTACCCGCCCAAAGAAGCATTGATTTGATAAATGATACGTAAGCTTGAATAGCACACGCGGTTAGTGCGAGAAGTATGTAACTGATCCTAAGGTGTGAAAGAAAATTGGTTATATAAGCACGTGATATATGAGAGAATGACCAAGAGATTAATGATGAGAGTGTAAGTCTCTCACATGGGGTAAGAAGTTATGAAATGAGACTCAATTGAACCCAAGATGAGAAGACCCTTGTACTACGAACTTTATAAGGACCCAAAAATGTACAAAGTTGTATTACACTCATAAAGGATATTGACATGAGAAATTGGAATCCCAGACCTGTGTCGCTGAATAAGAGTGGAGAACTTATGAGATTAATACTATGGTGACTTAAATCTCCCTAATAGTCGAATATATATATATATGAGGGATAGATATATGAAGCATATATCCCTAAAGTTTCTAAATTCAAGACTTGTGTCAAAATCCAGGACATTCGCCCCAAGTGGGGGAGGAAGGGCCGTCGTGAGGCAACTTAAATTTAATGAAACAAGAGTGGGACCATGTAGCTATGGTGTTTGAATATTTTGTTGAAGACATGCGTGGTCTAGAAAAGAGATAATGGGTAACATGACTCTCTGAAAAGATATGCTAATGATAGACAACTAGTACCCCAAGAAGGTGGAAGGTTAAGAAAGGTAAATTCTTCACACATGGTAATATGAATGATAGGGTCAACGATCCTAGAAAATAAGAGTATGTTTGTAAAGGGATTTTATACTTGTTAGAAGGTCAGGAGCAATGGAACCCAAGGAAGTACCATAGGTCAAATGTGAAAGATTGCAAGTTTTTATAATGGGCTAATCATAGATTTGTGATTTAACCAAAGCTCCAGGACATTAAGAAAGGCAGAACGAGTGGGAGAAATAAGTGTGATGCTACAATAACCCAAGAGGGTATTTGGGCTTGATGGAGAGCCTCTAAAGAATATTATAAATAGATATGTGTTAAGTGATATGCGGCCGAACACACTTTCCCACGGATATACTAATAAGAGTTAAGAGGTGAGCCGGATAAAATACCTAAGGTAAAAGACCACGTAATATATGGAAGAGTGCATGGCTATTAACTAACTAGGAAGAATGAGGCGATAAGAAATAGGGAGAAAACCTTTAAATTGAGATGGTCATGGTTATCATAAAATATCTTGCATCAGAATGGTGGACTCGCTTAGAACACAAGTGTTAACAAAAGTTATAAAGGACTAACTATAATGCAATCGACTTGGGTGACACCGAATATCAACTAAATGATCTAAAGATAGTTCAAGTGTACATACAATGGAAAGTGAGACTAGCGGAGGTGTAGTTGTGGTATGATAAACTCACTAAACCAGGAACAAAGGTATTACAAGTTCATGGGAGGCAGACAAGTGTGTGGCACAATAAGGCTATTAACTATGCACTATCCGCAAAATGGAATAGGAATGAAAGTTCCAACTAGAAAGAAAAGATGGTACTAGCATATTGTCCAGGCCAAAGGGTGATCAATAAGGGAAAGAAAACATAATCTACCCAAAGGCCAAATGAAAGTTTCAGAATAAATTGAAAGAGGATGAACACTTGTTACGGACCAGTCATGTTTAGCATGGTAATTCCTAAGCCGCAATATCAAGGAAGTCTATTGGTAGCTACAATGCGAGGAATGAGGTGAATTACTCATCGAGGTTAGAATCAGGTGGACTAAGTCTTACATTAAGAGTAAAACCAAAAGTCGTTGTTGAAGAATTGAGGAGGATCTTAAGTTTCAGAGAATGCCCTTCTCGGGCCAGTGACCTTTCCTAAATTATATACATATAAAGGGTGTTGCTATGAGTTTTGGGCAGTGTTTAACCGTAAATAGGGATTGTGAGAATATTCACAGGGGAAGTAGTGCGGTTTCTTAAATTCTATAAGGCACATATGGGGAGAAGAGGTTGGATAAGAAAAGTCAGAACAACGTTACCTTATATTTGATGCAATGTTGTGCAAGATGGTGTTATCAGGGTATGCGTGCAAGTTAGACGGTGTTATTCATTTGAGACAGAAGGTCATATGAGAAAACTCATTTAGTGATGTCTTTTGTTGAGAATTTGGAAGAGTTAGTAGCAATTATTCACATGAGATTGTAACCATATCAGGGAAATTATAGTAGAACTCAATTTTTGGGAGGTCTTGTGTAAGAGGAATATGATAAAGATATTCCACTAATGATGCAACATGTTAAGGTGATAGTTTACAGCTCCAGGCAACTCAAGAATCAAGGGAAAAAAATTTCTTAGAAATTGCAGTAGTGGTATTTGCATTAAAGATTTAGTACCATTGTTGGTATAGGGTCCATGTTGATATAGTCACGGACCATAAGAGCCTTCAATATAATTTCAAACAGAAAGAATTTAATTTGAGGATGAGAATATAGTTGGAGTTACTAAAAGGTTACGATATCGTTATTCTATATCACTCGGGAAAATCCAATGTTGTGGCGGACTTTGTGGCAAAATGTACGAACTATCGGCAAGTGAAGGCCGAACATTAAAGGCCTATAAGATTGTTACAAGGAATAGAAATTTCAATGTGTAAATGGGAAATGATCATTATGGATTTTTTTGGTAGGATTACCGCGCACTACACGCAAGTTCGACTCAATTTAGGTAATTGTAGATCGACTCACGAAATCAGCTCACTTTCTGCCAGTCAAGTCCATCTATACTACATAACAGTATGCTCAGTTGTACATCAAGGAAGTAGCCAGACTTCACGGCACTCCAATTTATTCTATCTCGAATCGAGGGGCTCAGTTCACAACAAACTTTTGGAGGAAATTTCAGCATGGTTTGGATACTCAAGTAAATTTCAATATGGCTTTCCATCCGCAGACTGACGGTCAGGCAGAGCGGACTATTCAAACACTTGAAGATGTGATGTGATCTTGTATTCTAGCTTTCAAAGGTAGTTGGTATGACCATTTGATGCTTTTCGAGTTTGCTTACAATATCAGCTTTCATGCCAATATTCAGATGGCCCCATTTGAGGCATTGTACGGAAGGAGGTGTAGGTCTTCGGTTGGATGGTTCGAAGTAGGTGAAGCAGAATTGATAGGGCTAGATCTCGTGCACCAGGCTATGGAAAAAGTTAAAATCATTCAGGAGAGGATGAAAACTGCTCAGAGTCGCCAGAAATCCTATACAGACATACGTCGCAGAGAATTGCAATTCCAAGTAGATGATTGGGTGTACTTGAAAGTATCTCCCATGAAGGGAGTCATGCAATTTGGGAAGAAAGGAAAATTGAGCCCAAGGTATGTCGGTACATATCGGATCTATCAAAGGATAGGACATGTGGCTTATAGGCTGGAATTGCCCCTTGAGATGTCATTAGTGTACCCGGAGTTCCATGTGTTTATGTTGAAGAAAGTGGTTGGATATCCATCCGCCATCGTGCCTACTGAGACTATTTAGGTGAGTGAAGACTTATCGTATGAAGAGGTTCCAGTTGCTATTCCTGATAGGCAAGTCCGAAAATTGAGGAACAAGGAAATTGCTTCAGTTAAAGTATTATGGCGAAGCCAACAAGTCGAGGAAGCCACGTGGGAAGCGGAAAAAGAAATGAAAGAGAAATATCCCCATTTGTTCGAACAAGTCTAGTAATGATTGTGTGAACGGTTTTCTCTAAGCAATTAGAGGTATTGTTCAGATTCGTGCAAAGACACCCCATTTTCCCAAATTGCCTTATTGTTTTAACTTCCCAATGTGTGCCAAATGGCAAATGTTGTCGCTATTTGGGTAATGTGCAATTTGTGGTGTAAAAAGAACGAGGTAATTGCAAGTTGTTTAAAGTGTATGAATATGTACGAGTTTTTGGGGAATGAATTGTATACCAGTTTTAGGGATAACAGAAACTGTGTAATGGTCTTGGAAATATATTTTGGGGGCTCTCTGACAGGTAAATAGGCCTAATTACAAAGGAAACTCTGGCGAAATTTTCGGAAATTTATGGAGTTAGCCAAATTCGGGGCTATTGATATATTTAATGATGTGAACAAGCTGAAGTTACATAAGGATGGCTAGTGAACGGACCTCAATCCTCATTCGAGGACGAATGATCCTAAAGGGGGGGAGAGTTTAAGGCCCCAAAATTTTTTTCCGAGTAATTTAAAATTTTGTCGTGCCAAGGTAGGCTAAATTATTTTATTTCGTGTGCAAATGAGGATTTATGATATGATGGATATCAATTGGATATGTTAATAAGTGTATAAGTCATATTGAAGTGAATTGGGGTCTAAGGAGAGGCCTGAGTCTAAGCCAAGTTGGAAAATTTTATATTACACGAAAGTTGTAGATAAGTGAGACAAAACCTCAATTTGGACAATCATATCTCCAGTTATATATGGAGTTGTATGATGAACAACCTATCAAATTAAAGCCCTTTGAGTCTAGTTTCCAACGCAATAAACCGTTCGTCATTTGGAAGTGTATACAGAACGTTATGACCATTTTACTTGGCATGTGTCACTAGCGCGCCCAGGTGCGCGATCGCGCTTGTGGACGCGCATATTGCGAAGTATTCTACTTTTGGACGCGCCTATTAGCACGCCTAGGTGCGCGACCGCGCTAGTGGAATGCTTCTATATACCCCTAAAGACCGAAAATAAGAGAATTTGAGATATCTCTCAAACTTAGGGCTTTCTCTACACCCCAACTCGACCAAGGCATCAAATTGCACACCTAATGTGAGTTTTTAAGTGTGTTTTCATCGAGATTTCACTTCTGAATTACTAGTTACAACATAATTTTTGTTGGATTTCATAGTATTTCTTCAAATCTCAAGAACACCCCAAAGTTGTCTTTCAAGATTTGGTCTACAAGAGGTAATCCTACACCTTAGACTTACATATATGGAGTTATTATAGAATTATGAGAATGAATCATGTATTACAACCTATGGTATGGTGATTGGAAGCCATAAATTCCCAATTTAAATACATGACCATGGCAGGGATTTAAAGATGATTATTCAATGGAATTTTGTTGGTTAGGTGTGAATGGTTGATCACACATGTGATGTTAGGAGTATAAATTATTGAAGAAAAATAGTGGGATGAATTGTTGGTTAATAGTGATAATTGGATGAACCAATACTATAGTTATGAGGTGTAAAGATTTATACCTACAAGGTGTTTGATAATATGCCTAAACGGTATAAGTTATGGAATTTATTACTAATATTGGACATATCGAATGTTGTATTGTAGATTGAAGTTGCTTAATTGCATTTGATCCTTATAGTGTCATTAAGCGGCGAATTTGAGGTATGTATGGCTAACTTTAACTCTTGTAGAATCCTCTTATTGTAACAAGCATACGGTATGTGTACCTTGTATGAAAATATGTGAGAAGATTGCCTTAGTTGATTTCCATACCACAAGTTATATGTGATTGTGAGAAGTGATTTGATGTGCCTATCTTGTTATATGCAAAGTTTATAAAAGCTTGAGGATGTCGACATGGAAGTTTGTGTTTACTTATGTGAACTATTTGTGAATTCTTGTGATTAATGTGCCTTGAACGTTGTTGGTTAAGTCTTCCGATATGATGGTGCAAGTAATGGCAACAAACCAAATGTGTGTGTGTGAATGTGTTTGTGTGGTAAGAGATGTGTAACCAATGATGGAAAGAAATCATAATTTATGCAATTGGTGAGCCCCTTTCTTTTCGGGGCCCTGCGCGGCTTAAGCCATTTTTATCCCGGAGTCTTGTTTTGGTTTTTGTGTAAGGTATAGCCCGGGCCTTGTCGCTGGCAAGTATTGGTTGAGTTGCTAGTATTCATAGAGGCTCCGTAGACAAGAAATGTGGGTTGAGAACTTATGTAAACATGTATTTTGTATGTTGGGCGATGTAAGTTGTAAACCACGCTGAGTAACCACGTATGCTATGTATGTTTTGTAAAAAGGTGTTGAATTATAATTAGCTATTTCATTTGATCAATGAGTAATGAGAAAATGGGGTAACACGTGGGATAGGAAAGGCACCCAGTGTTGCTTGGCTAGGGCTACCCGGTCGAGCGCTGGTCGCACTCCTCAGATTTTGGGGCGTGATAACCAGCCACTTCTCAGGCTGGAGGAGGAGTTCAGACTCCTGCTATACGTACTTCGGAGCAGATAGCTCCCCAGGCACAGGTTCCAGTGGTTCAGCCAACTGTGGCAGTTCAGCCGGGTATTGTGACTCAGACCGGCGATGGAGCGGCTATGTCCGCAGATGCTTTGTGGAGGCTGGATAGGTTCACTAAGCTCTTCACCACCACATTCAGCGGTGCTTCTACAGAGGACCCCCAGGATTTCTTATATAGCTTCCACGAGGTTCTTCAGATTATGAGTATTGTGGAGACCAATGGGGTCGACTTTGCCACCTTTCGTTTATCTGGATCCGCCAAGACTTGGTGGAGGAACTATTGTTTAGCCAGGCCAGCAGGGTCGCCATCTCCGACTTGGGACCAGTTTGCAGAGTTTTTGGAGAAGTTTCTCCCAGTTACTCACCGAGAGGCTCTTCGCAGGTAGTTCGAGTGCCTCCACAGGGCTCTATGATAGTCACTCAGTATGAGACCCGGTTAATTGATCTGGCACGCCATGCTACTATTATACTCCCCACCGAGAGAGAGAGGGTGCGGAGGTTTATTGATGGATTGATTCAGCCGATCCGTATCCAGATGGCTATAAGAGCCGGGAGTGAGATTTCTTTTTAGGAGGCGGCCAACGCGGCCCATAGAGTTGAGATGGATCTTGCATGGGGAGGTGGTCATGGGTCAGATAAGAGGCCCCGTCATACGGGTAGGTTTAGTGGTACCTCGTCTGGAGGTAGAGATTCTTATGGTAGAGGCCATCCTCCGAGGCCCTTTCAGTCAGCCCTTCAGGTTTCTCATGGTACTTCAGACGGTCGTGGTTCTTAGCCGCATTATTCTGACCAGCAGCTTCACAGTTCCCCGTTAGCACCCATCAGTGCCCCACCACTTTAGAGTTTTCAGGGTGGATATTCAGGTCGACGGGGTCAGCAGTATCAGCAGCCGAGGGCTTGTTACGGTTGTGGTGATCCGGGTCACATTGTCAGATTTTTCCCTCGAGCTTCAGGTAGCTCCCAGCACCAGGGTCCTCGCCCCATGATTCAGGCACCGGGTGATCCACAGCTTGCCCAGCCAGCTAGAGGCGGGGATAGGGATCATAAAGGTGGAGGTAGAGACCGTAGAGGTGGAGATCGAACCACCAGAGGTAGAGGCCAGCCAGTAGCCGATCGTCCCAAAGATATGGTTCAGGGAGGTGGGACCCAGTCCCAGTGTTATGCTCTTCGTGCCAGGCAAGAGGCTGAGTCTTTAGATATAGTTATTACAGGTACTATTCTGGTCTGTGATAGGGATGCTTCAGTGCTATTTGACCCTGGGTCTACGTATTCGTATGTGTCATCCTATTTTGCACCTTACTTGGTCATGCTTAGTGATGCTTTGGGTATTCCTATTTATGTATCTATACTGGTGGGTGATTCTATAGTGGTCGACCGAGTGCATCGTTCCTGTGTGGTAGTGTTTGAGGGTCTTGAGACCCGTGTTGATTTATTGCTCTTAGACATGGTGGATTTTGACGTTATATTAGGGATATATTGGTTGTCCCCGTATCATGCTATCTTGGATTGTCATGCCAAGATCGTGACCTTAGCTTTGCCGGATTTGCCCCATTTGGAGTGGAGAGAGACCCCAGGGCATACCACCCGCAAAGTTATTTCATATGTGAAGGCTCGATGCATGGTCGAGAAGGGGTGTTTAGCCTATCTGGCGTATGTTCACGATTCCAGCGCAGAGGCCCCTTTTATTGATTTTGTTCCTATTATTCGGGAGTTCCCCGAGGTTTTATCTTCAAACCTGCCGGGCATGCCGCCCAACAGGGGTATTGATTTCTGTATTGATCTGGCTCCGGGAACGCAACCCATTTCTATCACGCCGTATCGCATGGCCCTGCCAGAGTTGAAAGAGTTAAAGGATCAGTTGCAGGATTTGCTTTAGAAGGGTTTCATTGGACCTAGCATTTCGCGTTGGGGTGCGCCTGTGTTATTTGTGAAGAAAAAGGATGGTTCGATGAGGATGTGCATTGATTACCGGCAATTAAACAAAGTGACGATAAAGAACAAGTATCCACTGTCGAGGATTGACGATTTTTTTGACCAACTTCAGGGTGCAAAGGTGTTTTCAAAGATAGACTTGAGATCTGGCTACCATCACCTGAGGATTAGAGCGTTTGATGTCCCTAAGACAGTATTCCACACTCGGTATAGGCATTATGAGTTTTTGGTCATGTCATTTGGGTTGACCAATGCCCCAGCATCATTTATGGAGTTGATGAACCGAGTGTTCAGGCCTTATTTGGACTTGTTTGTGATAGTCTTTATTGATGATATTCTGGTGTACTCCCGCAACCAGGAGGAGCACGAGCAGCACCTCAGAGTGGTTCTTCAAACTCTGAAGGATGGTCAGTTATATGCTAAGTTCTCGAAGTGTGAGTTCTGGTTGAGTTCGGTTGCATTTCTGGGTCACGTTGTATCAGCAAAGGGTATTTAAGTGGACTCGAAGAAGATTGAGGCAGTCAAGAACTGGCCTCGACCAGCATCAGCTACAGAGATTCGGAGTTTCTTGGGGTTAGCAGGCTACTACCGTCGGTTCGTGGAGGGATTTTTATCTATTGCAACCCCGATGACCAGATTGACCCAGAAGGGTGCCCAGTTTAGATGGTCAGATGAGTGTGAGGCGAGCTTTAAGAAGCTCAAGACAACTCTAACGTCAGCACCGGTATTAGTTTTGCCCACAGGTTTAGGGCCTTATACAGTTTATTTTGGTGCTTCCCGTATTGGGCTTGGCGCAGTATTGATGCAGGATGGCAGAGTCATTGCCTATGCTTCGAGGCAGTTGGATATCCACGAGAATAATTATCCGGTTCATGATCTAGATTTGGCAGCCATTGTTCATGCTTTGAAGATTTGTAGGCATTACCTATATGGTGTGACATGTGAGGTGTACACTGATCACAAGAGTCTTCAATACTTGTTCAAGCAAAAGGAGTTGGATTTGAGGCAGAGGAGATGGTTGGAGTTATTGAAAGATTATGATGTTATTATTTTGTATCACCCAGGGAAAGACATTGTGGTGGTCGATGCATTGAGTAGGAAGTCCGCCAGCACGGGTAGTCTCGCTTATATTCCGGTCAGTCAGAGAATGCTTGCTTTGGATATTTAGGCCTTGACCAATCGATTTGTGAGATTGGATATTTCTAATCCTAGCAGAGTGTTAGCTTGCACGGTCGCTCGTTCTTTATTATTGGAGCGTATCCGTGATCGGCAGTTTGATGATCCCCATTTGTGTGTCCTGAGAGACACGGTGCAGCATGGAGGTGCCAAGAAGGTGACCTTAGATAGCGATGGTGTTTTGAGATTACATGGGCGAGTTTGTGTGCCCAATGTCGATGGGATTCGAGAGTTGATCTTAGCGGAGGCCCATAGTTCTCGGTATTCTATTCACCTGGGCGCCGCAAAGATGTATCAGGACTTGCGGCAGCATTATTGGTGGCGTAGGATGAATAAGGATATTGTTGCATATGTGGCTCGATGTTTGAATTGTCAGTAGGTTAAGTACGAGCATCAGAGGCCTGGTGGTCTGTTTTAGAGGATTGAGCTTCCCGAGTGGAAGTGGGAGAGGATTACCATGGATTTCGTTACCAGACTTCCGTTGACTCGGAAGAAGTTCGATGCGATATGGGTTATTGTTGATAGATTGACCAAGTCAGCACATTTTATTCCTGTAGCAGTCTCATATTCATCCAAGAGGTTAGTTGAGATTTATATCCGGGAGATTGTTCGCCTTCATGGTATGCCGGTATCTATCATTTCGGACCGGAGTACGCAGTTTACCTCGCATTTCTGGGGTGCAGTTCAGCGAGAGTTGGGCACACGGGTTGAGTTGAGCACAATGTTTCATCCCCAAAAACGGACGGTCAGTCCGAGCGGACTATTCAGATTTTGGAGGATATACTCTGGGCTTGTGTTATCGACTTTGGAGGTTCGTGGGATCGGTCCTTACCTTTAGCAGAGTTCGCCTACAACAACAGCTACCAGTCCAGCATTCAGATAGCCCCATACGAGGTGTTGTATGGTAGGTGATGTCGGTCTCCAATTGGATGGCTTGAGCTGGGAGAGGCTCGGTTATTGGGTACAGATTTAGTTCAGGAGGCCTTGGATAAGGTCAAGATCATTCAGGACAGGCTTCGTTCGGCTCAGTCGCGGCAAAAGAGTTATGCAGATTGTAAAGTTTGGGATGTAGCTTTCATGGTTGGTGAACGGGTATTGCTCCAAGTGTCGCATATGAAGGGCGTGATGAGGTTTGGGAAAAAGGGCAAGCTTAGCCCTAGGTTCATTGGTCTGTTTGAGATTCTCGATCGTGTGGGAGAAGTGGCTTATAGGCTTGCCTTGCCGCCTAGCTTATCAGCCATGCATCCAGTGTTTCATGTGTCCATGCTTCGGAGGTATCATGACGATCCAGCCCATGTGTTAGATTTCAGCACTGTCTAGTTGGACAAGGATCTGTCTTGTGAGGATGAGCCGGTAGCTATTCTAGACCGGCAGGTTTGACAGTTGAGGTCAAAGAGTTTTCCTTCAGTGCGTGTTCAATGGAGAGGTCAACCTCCTGAGGAATCGACCTGGGAGTCCGAGTCTGATATGCGGAGCCGTTATCCTCATCTTTTTCCCGACTCAGGTACTTCTTTCTTTTGTCCGTTCGAGGACGAAAGGTTATTTTAGAGGTGGACAATGTGACGACCCAAAGGGTCATCACCCGTTTTTTCTCTCTTTTTTGCACTTTTGAGGCCTTGAAAAACCTCATTTTTAGTCTCTTCGATTTGCGTGCATAGTCCGGGCGCGTAGCCAGAAAGCTTAAATATGAATTCTATGTGAAAAATAATGAATTTTGAGATTAACATGATTAAAGTTGACTTTGGTCAACATTTTGGGTAAACAGTCCCGGACCCGTGATTGGACGATCCCGAAGGGTCCGTGGAAAAATATGGGACTCGGGCGTATGCCCGGAATCAAATCCAAGGTCCCGAGCCCGAGAAATGAATTTTTAAAAGAAATTATTTTTCTGAAATTTATATGGAAATTTGAAATGAAAATGGATTAGAAGACTGTGGTATCGGGCTCGTATTTTGGTTCTGACATCCGGTATAAGTCTTATATATGGTTAAGCACTTTCTGTGAAATTTGGTTGAAATCGGACGTCATTTGACGTGTTTCGGACCTAAATATCTAAAAGTGAAAGTTTAAGAAGTTTGATGAAAAAGTGTTGATTTTGAGGTTTGATTCCTCGTTTATGATGTTATTTTGGTGATGTGATCGCTTGGCTAAGTTCGTAGGATATTGTTGAATTAGTGTTTGTGTTTGGTTAGGAGCCCCGAGGGCTCAGGAGTGTTTTCGGAGGTGTTCGGGATGGTTTTGAAACTTAGAAAAACTGTAGAAACAACAGTTCTGTCACTCTGATATTTTGTTCTATGCGATCGCATAGGCCTATCCGCGATCGCATAGTGTGAGGTTCCAGGTGCCCTATTTTGTTCTATGCGATTGCATAGGTTGATCCGCTATCACATAGCTTAGCCAGTCTCTTCAATGCGATCGCATTCATCATCCGCGATCGCATTGTGTTAAGCCCACCAGAAATTTTATCTTCCTTTTTCCTCTATACGTTCGCAACGTGCCTTCCGCGATCGCAATGTTTCACCCCCCTTACTCTATGTGATCGCAATGCCCTTTACGCGATCGCATAGAGCATTTTTGCCCAGTGATTTTAAAAGCTAAAAACAGAAGAGTGACGGGTTTTATTCCAAATTTCACACGAGCTCTTCTTCTCCACAGCCCCTAGTTGACTTGTTGAGTGATTCTTCACCAAATCTTCTTGGGTAAGTATTATCTAACTCGTTTTCTTCATTTTCTATCATCATCCATTGAAATCCTAGGCCTAAAACATGTAATCTAGGGTTAAAATTGGGGGAATTGGGTAGAGTTAGGGCTTTTCGATTTTCTTCGATTTAGATCTCGTTTTGGGGTCGAATTTGAAAACAAATTGTATATTCGGGCTCATGGGGGGAATGGGTGATATGAATTTGGTTCGAACCTCGTATTTTGACCAAGCTGGCCCGGGGTCGATTTTGAAATTTTTGGAAGAAAGGTCGGGAACCTATATTTAGGCATTGGGTTTGATTTGTTTAGCTATTATTGATACTATAAAGTCGTTATTTCATAGATTTGATTGAGTTGGAGCCGAATTCGAGAGGGAAAGCGGTTATTGTGGATTGATCTAGCCGTGAAGTTGAGGTAAATGTTTGATCTAACTTTGGCTTGAGGGAATATGATTAGAGTATTGTTTGCTAATTGCTAATTGTTGAGTACGGTGTATAGGCATGGTGATGAGTATCTATATATTGGTGTCTAGCATGACCGTGAGTCCTTATTTATGCTTATACTAATTTGGTTGTGACTCTTTCTTGTGTAATTGGTGATTTCTATATAATGTGAAGGGTATGAGAAATAATTATGATTTGTGAACTCTTTGGAGTGTTGGCTCGAATGATAAATAATTATTGAGTAAGAAATGAAAGAAAGAGAAAGAGATGTGATTATTTCCTTGCTGGGCTGTATTCGTATATTGATTATCTCCCTTGCCGGGATGTGAAAGTTATTGTTGTTGTTCCTTTGCCAGGATTTAGCTGTTTACTTGTGTTTCCCTTACCGGGACTTCTATTACTGTTTGTCTACCCCCTCGCCCCATTGGTTGTGATTGTTGCTTGGGTGACGAAGAGTGATAAAGCACGGAGATTAATGCCGTGCACGATTTGTGTTGAGAATATACTAATGCACGAAGGAACATTCCGTGCCATGTTTTGATTATTAATGCACGGAGGACCATTTCGTGCCATGTTTTGATTATTAATGCACGAAGGAACATTCCGTTCCATGTTTTGATTATTAACGCACGAAGGAACATTCCGTGTCATGTTTTGATTATTAACGCACGAAGGAACATTCCGTGCCCTGATTTGATTACTGATGCACGAAGGGTCATTCCGTGCCATGATCTGTTTAATTCCTACTCTCGTTGATGTTGCAGTTGTACATTTACACCTTCTATCTGTTGATTTTTGATATCCTGATTGTCGTATC
>MU750010.1:162178-177527 GCA_026770625.1 Nicotiana glauca | reverse complement strand
TATATAAAATGTTAAATGTATCAAACATGTACAAAGTTACAGGTGGCTTTATGTTTACAACTTCAACAAATTGATTTACAACTTCAACAAATTGATAAAAGGTTTGGGGAATGGCAACAGAGATTGAAAATGAAGGAGGAAATGAGAAAAAGAAAAAATTGGGGTATTTCGGGAATTACACATAAGTATTAGGGATAGCAATGTAAATTGCTTGGTCAAAGATCGATGGCTTTTAAGCTAGAAAAAAAAAATTGGGATTACCCAACTTCTTACTTTTGGCTTAATTTGGACCTTTTGGCTTAAAAGCATTTGACCTTTAAGCAAATTTTTAGTTTGCCAAACACCTCAACAAGCTAAAAAAAAAATGGCTTAATAAGCCCATTCAAACAGGCTCAAAGACAATTAAGCAGTTGTAACGTTGTGCAGGAGAAAGAATGACTGTTGACGACGAGAGCTCGATATATGTGGGAGGGCTTCCCTACAGCGCCACCGAAGAAACTCTCCGTCGAGTCTTCGATGTTTACGGTGCTGTTGTAAACATTAAGGTCTTAATCATACTATGTTTTACTATTTATCTCAGCTTATGTCATAAATTAGGGCTTTTTCGAATTGGAATTCCATGGGATTTTGCCAAGGCAAAGCGGGATTTTCAGCTCGAAAATTGTTCATTTTAAATTTGTTCTGTTCCCCCCCCCCCTACTGGAATAGTTGCATAAGTTATGTTAGCTTGTTGTTAATTGAATAAAAAGTTAGATCGTTACAGCATGAACATGTTTTGGTTCCCATTTGAAGAATTAAGCTATTTTACTGAATGGTATGAAAGACTCCTTGCCTTTATGTGGTAAGTGGTTGGTACTGAAAAACTGATGTGCCTAAAATTAGGGTTGGTTAAGGTGATGCCTACAGAAGTAAAAAAAAGTTAGTTAAGCTTGTTATGACTCTTTGTATTAATATCAAGCCCCGTTAAACATTTTACTATGAACCCAAGTTTCTTACATGCTGAAAAGGTTGTGGTTTCGTGTGTTTGAATTAGAGGAGCATGGATTCAGTAATTTTGACTGCATTTGGTTTCCAGTTAAATCATGCAGTTTTTGTTGTACTTGGCATCATTTTGTTCCTCGAAATTGAAGTTGTGATTCAAATATATAAGTGATTTCTCTGTATGACTAGATAGGTTCATTGTGATAAGTAGCCACATCTGCTTGTGCTCTGGTTGAAAACAGTATCTTAGAATCATGGCCAGTAGGTAATTCTGTCAGACGGCTGCAATAGCTTTTTCTTTTTCTGCATTTATTTTTATTTTCAGAAGTTGGACGTTTTACTTTCAGATAATCAATGACCGTAAGGTTGGTGGGAAATGTTATGGCTTTGTCACCTTCACTAATCCTCGGTCAGCCACGCGTGCCATCAATGAAATGGATGGGAGGGTATTTTCTGATCTCTCTGTTATGTAGCTTATAATTACTGAAGTGATATAAATAACATATATTTCCACCAGACTATTGATGGGCGAGTTGTAAGAGTAAATGAAGTGACTACAAGAGGTGGCAGATCAGATTTTGGTCGAGAAATTATTCGGCATTCTGAGAGAGGGGTGAGAGGTGGTGATATGGATCGAGACTGGGAAAGAGGCTATGATCATGATGATAACAGACGTAGGAATGGGCATAGAGAGCATTCTCGAGACCGCGATCACAAGAGGGAGAGAGGATATGACCGAAATCGTGATCGTGGTCGATCACGAGATTATCAAGTCAATAGAGATCGGGGTGCCGATGATGAAAGACATTTGGAGGATGTTGAGCCGGAAGATGAAAGGATTCGAGAAAGTAGCTGGGAAAGAGAGAGGGACCAGCCTATAAAGATGCAGAAAACCAACAGTAACCATAAAAGCAGAGATAGAGAGAAGGATCAAATGCCTAAGCTACTGCCTCGGTAGGACGTACATTACTTAATGTGTTGCTGCTAGTTTTTAAGCTACTAAATTGGTTGAGCATACTTTGCGTTACATACTGCTTGTACTCATTATTATTCTACATTGTGTATATTCTCTACTGATTGGTCATTGGTGGTTTCTGAAAAGTGGTAGGAAGGGTCAAGTAATTTTGTGCAGAGGCATATTAGTGTGATTCTGCCACTTTCCACCTTGGATATGTCTTATTGATACATTATTTCTCTATAACTCATGTTTGCGCTTGCAACCACATTAAAGTGGATTGCCCGTTATCAAATTGGACAAATTTGGTTTTATTTTTTGATTATTCTTCATTTGCACTAGATAATTGAGTAGATTATTCAATCACTTAACTGATATTTGAGGCATGCCAAAAGAAATTATGCTGATGTTTCATGTACGATTTACTTTGGGAACTTTTTATTTGGCATATGTTCTTATGCAGATATATTATTACATTCTGCGGAAACATATAGATTTTAGACCTAATTAGTTATATTTTGCACGCACTTATGATGGAAACTTGTGCAATTGTTACTATTAGGTTAGTGTTCACCGTAGCTTGAAACCATTTATCCTATGCTTGCTGGGTAGCTCTGGTCTTTTCTTGTTTGGTTGACAATGTAAAATCAATTCCCTTCTTGGTGGTGGTCTAACTTAGATGAGCATAATGGATAGTTTTAATGGAAGTCTAATTTGAACAGGTCTAATTTAGACGACCATGTTAGTAGAGAGCTGTCAGCTGAGTCAAGTGAGAATGATCAGCATCAGGTAGACCATTGCTTTAAAAAATGATTTAAATCTTAGAATTTGAAACTTCGTAGTTGGTGTTAATGCTTTATTTCATGTGTTACTTTGTTTTAATTTTATTCAGATGGAAAGGCAAACAGAAATTTCCGGTCGGAAACTTGAAGAACTTAAGAAAAAGGTAACTGAAGCATAGTAGATCTACGATTTCTTTATTTGGGTGTTATAAGTAGTTTAAAACGATGGTCAGGTACGTCACTCCTTGAAATTGATAAGTGTGAATAGTTTCACTTGTGCTAAAATGAAATGAATGGTTAGATTGCTTCCAAGTTTTGCTTGATGGAGAATAATTTCAAATTCCAGCACATTTACCATCAGAAAAATCAGCTTGAGATATAAGTTAGAACTATTAGTATTTGAAATTCTTGATTCTTTGCATGTAACGAGTTGATAAAATAATCCAACAATTACACCTAAGTTCCAAATAAGTTGGGGTCGACTATATGAATCCTCACTAATTATCTTTCTCTGTTTGAATTCCTCTTAGGTCAACATTATACCAAAAAAAAAAAAAAATAATTAATGAAGAGTACAGAAAAGCTCTCTATATTTTTATTGGCATAAAAATCTCAGATGGATCTAAAAGAAACTCCTAAAAAGAATTGAGACCTGAAGTAAATGTACTAGCATATCCAAAATATATTCCCAACTAATTGGACTATATAGATTTTGTCCTTCCATTGTGTCTATCTTTTGCTAAGCTTGCGTGGGTTCCAAGAAATTATATGTCTTTCAAGACAACTTATTTCCATGTGATTTTAGGTCTACGTCGTCCCATTTTAACACCTTCACTTGTTGTGATTTCACGCCTACAAATTGGTGCATATTGGGACATGACCAAATCATCTGAAACGACACTTGTTCTCATTTTATCCTCAATATGTGCTACTGGCATCTTTTGGAGAATGTGATCATTTTTAATCTATCTAATTTTATATGACCTCTCATCCATCTTAGCATCTGCATTTTTGCGACACTTATCTTTTTAGTGTGCACATTAATGGATCAACATTCACTCCCATATTCATTGCTGGTCTTATAATGTTTTATAGAACTTATCTTTTTAGGTATCCTTCTATCACATAAGACCTCGATAATAATTCTTCGTTTCAACCATTCAATTTTGATTATGCGTAGCATCATCATCTATCATTTCATTCTCTTGGAACAACGAGTCTAAATATTTGAATTATTGCATTTAAGCACCACAATCCCATTTAGTCTCACCTTAACTTCACTCTTCTTGTGCTAACTAAACTTGCAGCGCATATATTCAATCATACTATCCTAAAAATATTGCTTTCTAGAGTGTTTCTCCATAATTCAAACATTTAGTTGATACCCTTGCTGGTTATTGATTAGCACAATATTATCAGCAAATAGCATACACCATGAGACCTTATTTTATATTGTGTTGGTTAACTCATCCATGGCTAAAGCCCAACAAGTACAAGCTCAATGGTGAACCCTGGTATAAATCTACAGTATGGGGAACTTCTTTGTATATTTTAATATTGTTCTCACGCTAGTGATAGATCCTCAATATATGTCCATGTCATTTTTTTTATTTAATATCAATTCCTTTCTTCTCCAACCGTCACCAAAGGACCCTTCTTGATCTCAATAAACAAACTGTATATATTTTTCTTCCTCCCGTGATAAATTTTCATCAATCTTCTTGGTAAGAATATACCTCCATTATTGATCTGCTGGCATATATCCAAATTAATTCTCTATGACCCTTGTAGAGTCCCTAAGTCTATTAGCTCTATTATATTATTACTTATCAAAAAAGAATTTAAGTCTAGGGCTCTCACTCTTTCTAAGAGTTTCATCCTATGATTCATAAGTTTAATGCCACAATAGTTAAAAAATATGTCACAATAGTTAATATCTTCTTTGTTCTTCTCCCCTCATCGGGCATCCTACCATTTCTTAGAATAGCACTAAATAGCTTGTTGAGCCATCCTATTCCAATCTCTCCAAAACACCTCCAAACATCTATATACCATCTGGACCAGTGTCACGAGTTGATAGCACTTCAAAAGTCTTGTTTTACTTATTTCATTGATTATCCACCTGCAATTATGGACCATGTATTACATTTTGGTTTTCACTTACCATTTTGTTACTAGAAGAGAAACACCATAGTGACACCTTGTGTAATTGGCTCTGTGGTACATTTCCTACTTTGATAGGTTTTTTACTACATCTATATTTATAAACAAATGTTCTTTTGACTTTTGGATACAGTAGTAAGTTCTGCATTACCTGAATCTAATGTTTAGTGGACTTGATTAGGCGTCTTTGATGGAGGAATTGGTCAACGAGAAGCAAAATTTGGTGTCTAAGTTACAGGAAAGATCCAAGGTTGTGATAAGTTGCAGGGTTTTCCTAGTAACATATTCTTTTCTACTACTATTCATACTATCTCAGTGAGTTCCTTGAACATGCTTTAGATATTTTTTCTTCCTTCTCACTAGCATCTGGTTGATGAAAACAGAAACTGGAGGATTCATTGACAGCTGCACAGAAACTTACATCACAGAGACAGATGCAATTATCAAAGGTATCTCGGTATTATCAATTTTCTTCTCATAATAAATCTATTACCTAATCCGTGCTAATTGTAGTGGTGTTTAATAATTATTGTAGTTGTTTAAACATTATGCACAAGTAAGAGAGTGCGGTGAAAGGCTTAAAATCTCAGAACAGGAACTACAGGTTAGTCTATCTTCTTGTGCCTGATTTTGATGGCAATGGAAAGTAATGGGGTGTATGTAAAGAAATCCGATTGATCTTATTTCATATTGACGTGTGTCTAGGGCTGTGCATAATTTGGTAAATACCGAATTACCGTACCAAAACCGAAAATTTTGGTGTTTGGTATGGTATTTGGTTTAAGTTTTTTAAAATATTGGTATTAGGTATGGTATTTGGTATTTTAAAATAAAATACCGAAATACCGAAATACCGATACCGAAATATATATTATATTACACAACACATATTACCAATTATAACATAAATATAAAAAATCTAAAATTTTACTTTCCTTTATTCTCTAAGTTCATCAATTAACTCTAAACAAGTAACAAGACATTTCTAATGATCAAATATTCTTTTATATAGAATTTTCTCTATTTGGGTCGATATTTTCTAGTTTTGGAAAATTTTTTGTCAACAAATATTTTTAGTTTTGTATTTTTGAGTACTTTAATTAAGCATATTAGAGTCTATGGCTCTATGCACTAGTTAGTATTTAAACCGAATAAACCGAAATCGAAAGGAGAAAAATCGAACGATAATGAATATAATTAGGTACGGTATTGGTATAAGATTTAAGAAACCGAATATCGAACCGAAATGTCTAAATACCGAACCGTACCGACCGACAAACACCCCTACTTGTGTTTGCATTATGCTTGAAAAAGATCATATATTAAATCAACCATGAGGTCTCAGGTTCAAGTCCAAGTGGAGACAATAACACTAGGTTATTTCTTTCCATCTGTCTAAGCCTTGGCGGATAGAGTTACCCAGCAAAAGTATCTTTGCTGGTAGGAGCCGAGGTGCACGCGAGCAGGCCCTTAAACCACCGTTATCCTAAAAAATAAGTATTATATCTTGAATCATTCTCTGCAGTGCACTGCCAATGTTGTACTGCCCCACCACAAGAGTTGCATATTTAACATTCAAGTGAAATGATCTATAGGTACTCCAGGGTTATTTGCATTCTTATCATTTATGTTAACTTTAGTTTGTGCTTGGGTATTTCTTGCTGTGACGTGATTGCTAATTTTACTGCAAGATGTAGGACATACTCTTTTTTAGTTATGACCTGGTACATGGATCTGTTGTACATATCCAGTATGGGCATGGGCATATGGAAACATGCAATACGGGTTCAAGTTTCTTATATTTTGCTAAATTTTGAAGAATTAACACAAAGTACTGCATCTATTTCACACCCGTACAATAAGGGTATGTCAAGGCTAATGAAGGATCTGTACATCATAAGATAATGGGTTGGCCTGGTGGTAATTGACTTGAGCCTTGGGGTTTGCTCCCTTTCAAGGTCTCAAGTTCGAAACCCACTGGGTGCAAACAATTTCTGAGGGCCATCGACTGGGTAAAACCTGAATTAACCGTGGTGCACTTGCGGGAAACTTCTTGCCGAGGACCTGTGCACCCCCGGGATTAGTCGGGGCTCGAAGAGACTCGGACACCCGGTGCAAAATAAAAAAAAAGATAATGTGGCTGAAGATACTGATGTGTACATTGAATCAGGGAAAGGATTATAGATTCTTTTTAAAACTTGGTATTCACTTGAGTTTGGTATTAGTTGCTTAACAGCGTTAGTGGTTCGATTCAATAAACCTCCTCCTCCATTTAGCTACAGGTCTCTGAACGAACGTTATTCCTGAAGTAGCTAATCTAGAAGTAGTATAAAATCATCATATCTTGCCTGTTTGTTGGTTAATTTATGCTTGTTTAGCATGGTTTGCTCCCTTTCACGGTCTCAAGTTCGAAACCCACTGGGTGCAAACAATTTCTGAGGGCCATCGGACTAGGTAAAACCTGAATTAACCGTGGTGTACTTGCGGGAACCTCCTTGCCGAGGGTCTGTGCACCCCCGGGATTAGTCGGGGCTCGAAGAGACTCGGACACCCGGTGCAAAATCAAAAAAAAGATAATGTGGCTGAAGATACTGATGTGTACATTGAATCAGGGAAAGGATTATAGATTCTTTTTAAAACTTGGTATTCACTTGAGTTTGGTATTAGTTTCTTAACAGCGTTAGTGGTTCGATTCAATAAACCTCCTTCTCCATTTAGCTACAGGTCTCTGAACGAACGTTATTCCTGAAGTAGCTAATCTAGAAGTAGTATAAAATCATCATATCTTGCCTGTTTGTTGGTTAATTTATGCTTGTTTAGTATGCCTTGAACGAGACCTCTGTTTTATTACACTCAACAATTGATGATATACACTAACAGAGAGAGGTTCTGCTTGCAGGCTCTGGTCCACTCCACGATGATGGAGGTAGAAATTGGTTGATATATTTGTGTATGTGGTGGGTCCGACAAGTAGCAGACATTGCCAATTAAGCTAGGTTCAACAATTTTATTGCACTTCGTATATGTTTGTATGACACTCATGTATCCTCTTTCTTGCCGATAATGTATTTCATATATGTTTGTGTGGTGTTCATGTATGCGGTCCTCTTTCTTGGCCTAGATGCATGTTTTTTGGTCTGTCTCTACTTAAAGTACTGAATCTAGATGGTATTTTTCTCCTTTTGTCTTTTATTTATTTAAATCGTATTCTTTGGCCATGCAAACAGTAATCTCAAATAAGCATCAACTAGTAGATGTCTTATAGAAGTACAAATGAAATGAAACACATATTTGACAAGCATACAGTTAAACTTGATGTGATTTTGGCTGTAATAAACATGGATACGAAATAACCTTGTATCGTCTCAGTGTACGATGTCTTCGTTTGATAAATGTACTATGTGAACATTTATAAATGTAGATAGGTTTTGCACTTGGCATTTAATATGTACTTACTTGAAAAGAAGCACAGATATTGTGAAGAGGTTCAACAGTTCCATGATTGTATAGAGTAACTGACCAAATTATATGGCCTTAGTTTCTTTTTCTGTGCTGCCCAGAGGCCTTGCGTTTTCCTGGATTGATGATGTAGAGTTTCTAAAAATATTTATAAGCAACATGATTTGGTTAAAAAAAAGAGTTGCTAGTAATTACAAAAATCTCATATGTCTACTTGTCTGTGATTCGTATTTCCAGCTGTGTGCCCCTCTTGTAAGGTTTTAGTTCTCATTACCGTTGGACTATCCAAGTACTTTTAATTTCTTATTAGTGTCAAGTTTTTTCCCCTTTGTTGCCAATGATTTTGGGAAGTGGTTAAAAACATAAAGCATGATATAACTTCTACGTCACAAAATATTGTAAAGTACTAGTTTCTCGGTAAGTGTATACCAACTCATATACTATATTATATTATAAAATGATATTAATATTATAATATCGATCTCTGAATGAGTAATTATACACAAAAGATATAGTACAATTTAAGTGAATATAAAAATCATCTCCTGTTTAGAACTTTGGTAATATGAATTTGTTTACGCAGAATAACAGAAATCAATTGTACAAGTTACGAACTTGCATCCTTATCCACTCCTTTCTAATCGACACATTCGCTTCAAAGCTACAGAAACCTAAAATATAACATTATACACAAACACAGTAAGAACCTATACATTTTCACAATAAAGCTGGTGCCAGAAAAGCTTGTGCACATTGAATAAGCTCAAAATGTTTTAAATTCTTGCAAAAAATACAAAACCCTCAAGTACTAATCATGTCAAACAGAAATGAGAATCCAAAAAAATTCACAATGACCTGACAAAAGGGTAGCTAGGACAATTCACATAGAATAAGCCCAAAAGTGCTCCTCTTTAAATTCTTGAAAACAATACATGATGTAGCATGCAATGAGGCATTTACTAGCAAGGAGCATGGTCTTAGCCATTTCCTTCGTTGTCCTATTCTTTCTCTCAACTACTCCATTGTGTTGTGGAGTCTTGGGAGCAGAAAAATTATGATATATACTATGCTTAGGGGTGTACAAACCGAACCGAAAAACCGCACCAAACCGAAAAGTCAAACCAAACTGATTAAAAAACCCGACTCGGTTTGGTTTGATTTGGTTTGGTATTGAATAAAAAAACCCGAACCAACCCGATATATAAATATATAATTTTTATATATATTATTTAAGTTTTTATATAAAATTTTCTTTAAAAAATGTTTAGAAATATTTGGGATTCTCTTGCGGGATATAAATTTTAATAAAATATGAAGTGCTCCATATTTATTGACCTTAAATAATGGGTTGTATGATCAGTTTCATATCAAGAGTTACTAAAATACGTCTATCTATTTGTTCTTACATATTCATATCATATGTTAAGATGTATTAAATTCTTATATCTTTTCCGAATGTGAAGTGGTTATTAATATTTAGGTATCATATTGATTTTTATGTTTAATTACTAAATTCGGATAACCTGAAAGTGTATATTAACGAAAAATTATTATCAGACAACTAAAAAAATAATTATTATGTGTTAACTAATGGAATTCTCGCATATGAATTATTTTAATTGATAATATGTTTGTTAACTTTTTTTTTTTTTACTAAATAGATGTATACGTATCAAATATTTAACAAAGTAAGATTGAAATAATATGTAAGTAACAAAAAACCCGAAAACCCGAAAAACCCGACAAAATCGAACCAATCCAAACCGATATAGTTGGTTTGGTTTAGTTTTGATAAAAATCGAACCAACCCGGTTCATGTACACTGCTCATCATAAAAAAATTCAGCAAATTTAGCATTTTCAAATTCAGTACCATGATCAGACCTAATAGATGCAAATCGATTACCTAGTTATTCCTGAGTTTTTCTAACAAATGAAGTGAACATGTCAAATGCTTCATCTTTAGATATTAAAATAGTGTCCAAGTAAACCTAAGTAATCATCAACAAGTACCATAACTGTTTACCTTGAAAAATGTGATTAACAAGTAAAGATAATTTGTGGTTTTAAATATATGTGATTTATTCTAATACCACTGAATATACAAGTAATATTAAATTTAAGTAAGAAGAATTGATGAACCAAACCAGTGTTATTAGAAAAATAAGGACCTAGATCTCGACTATCTCAGGGGCCTCGAGGTGAGCTAAGAGTAATAAAGTATGAACAATAAAACTGAAGAACAATTGTTGAGCACGATAAATAAGGAAAACAGAGTAAAATGTTCTATTGCAGTGAATGAGATAATCTTAACAAATAATTAGGGTCCCTTTTATATAGGAGGAAAAAACCCTAATACAATACATTTTCAATTATGGTAAAGAATTCTATTGGTACAACTGTATAACGACCTAGTGCGGACTTGTACTATTTCGTATAAACATTATCTTATAATTTATGCCCTGACCCACGTGTCCTTGAGAAATTCCTGTTATTTCTTGAGTGCCCTCGAAATTGTACTGCCCTCGAGGTAGATCATGATGGGTCCCCGATTTGCTTCTCGAGGTGCGCTCATCCGGGCCTGGCTTGATTCTTACTTCAAGCTTCCAGAATTCGAACTCAGAGTGTAATCCAGTCTTCGAAATTGAACTCTCCGATTTTTACCATATACAGATAGTCCCCGCGTTTATTAGAATGAAATGACATGAAACGATTTGGATTCTCGAAGTCCTTAGTGATGACGTCATCCCCATGATGCAAGCATTCGAAGTGACAGAAACGTCCCGTCGGTCCACTTCCCCTAAAGCATTGAATGCATGCCAATATTGGTCGAGCACTAATGCCGTCAAACCGTCGTTGCCCTTCTATAAATATGAGGCGATTCCTCTAAGTAAAGAACTTCACTCTTTATTCACTCATTCCCCATTTTCTTCTCTTTCTCCAACCACTCATTTTCTCCGCCTCTTGAAGCGCCGAAAAAATGCCAAGCTCTTACCGGAAACACCACATCCATGTGCACCCGTATTACTTAGCTTATAACCATGGCCAAAACTTTCAATACGGTCCCCAAAAAGGATAAAGCATCATCTTATTCTGCCTCCCGATCGGCCAAACCGGTGGTGCTGCCAACACTTGAGGAAATCACCTCCGGTAATTGCATTATTAAGAAAGACTTGAGTATCGAGAATCCTCCTGTTGTCGTAGGCCGATGCGAGCACGTATCTCGATATATTAGCTTAATAATGAAGCATCTCACCAAGGATGTAAAGAGGGAATGTCGCTGGGGAGATGAGGTTGAGGTTCAGATCCCAAGCCCCGATGAAAGCATTACTACCCACAAGGAGGGTTTTTTGAGTGGTTACACTTACCCCTTCACACTAGGTCCCCTCGATGCGGTGGTGATCGACTTATACAAAACGTACGAAGTCACCCTCAGTCAGATTCACCCTTCCTTTTTGCGTATCGTGATCATGTTGCGGTATTTTTCTGAAATGGCTGAGGGTTTGGAATTCACCCTAAGCCACCTGGTTCGATTTTATCAGCACCAGTTATTTCGAGGGCTCATCAAGCTGCAATACCGGACAACAAAATCCTTCTTTTCCAGTACTGACGAACCCAAAGATCAGGGTTGGATGAGCCGGTTTGTTAGAGTAAGAACTTCAGACGCCATCCCCGAGGATAAAATACCATTCCCGGAGAGGTGGAACTTTAACCGTAAGTGGAGTTCGTATTCCCTGTGCCTATTCATCTTTTACTTCCATATTTCATAACGTTGTTATCTTTCTTTTGGAAGCCAGTTCTTGGGGCTCCCAGCGGTGCCCGACCTTGAGGATTGGGTCCGAAAGTTAGCTTCCACTTCATCCTACGATAAAGCACATGTGGCGTGAATTATCGAAGGGACGATGGGAGGACAAGAACCACGATAAGTGCCTTTCAGCAGTTTCAACACTTTCCATATATTGCCGGCGGTTTTACTTACTTACGCTTTGCCTGTACAGGCCTTGGCGATGCATCCAGGATGAGGCCGACTCCGACTGGGGAAAAAACCAAGCCTTCAAACCCAAAGTCCGAGAAGGACAACAAAATAAAAGGGTCTCAAAACCCGAAGACCCTCAGGACAAGAAAACCTCCGCTCGAAGGTTGCGGAAAAGGTTTGCTCAAACGGGCGCAGACTCGGCCCATGACTCCCCGGATGATAAAGAGAATGATAATGAAGAGCCAGGATGGTGACTCGGACCAGGAAGCCATTCGAGGTCGCCAAGTCTTCCGAACTGGAAACCTCGTCCTGTGGTGAGGATGCCCCGAAGGACGAAACGGGCAAAACCCCTGCATCCCTGAAGGTCGAGATTGTCCCTTCGTCTTCAATAACTACACCAGGAGGGGGGGAGGGTAAACGCTGAGACCCCCAATGCTAATGAGAACGCCCCGAGTGAAGAGCTCGGGGTTGTGACAATAGGTCACTCCCTTTCATTGCCAACTTATTCTAATGGGGCAATCGAAGAAGCAAACGCTTTGCGTATGCCCGACCCAAATAAGGTCATCGAGGAAGATCCTTTTCAGGGTTGCTACGCTGGGATTGAGGATGCTAATGACCTTAATGATGCATCCTCCATTTTCGAAGAGGCTCGACGTCTCATTTCCTGGGTAAGGACTTGCCCTTTCTATTGTAAATTTTTCTTCCTTTCTTTTCTTTTGACTGATATGTCTCCATTCTAGTTACATGCCATCGTAAAGTTTAACGCTAAGCTGAGCTAATGTGAGGCCGAGCTCAGGAAAGTTTCGGGCGAAGAGAAGGCTTTGAGGCTCCTTTGTAGCCAGAAGGAAGAGGAGTTTAAGGATCTCTGAACCGCATTGGCCAAAGCTCAAAAAGCGAATCCGAGCTAGATGAGCAGGTAATTGTGATTTTTAACAAAGTTCAGCCTTCTTGGCCCTACTTCGGAGGCTAATACTTTGATATCTCAGCTGTAGCAAAAGCTAGATATGATTGGGAAGCTCCGAGGCGAGGTAGATCAAGTTCGAGCTGATTGTCATCAGTAGAAGAAGAACATGGATCAACTTGCTGCCAACAAGGAAGTTTTTACGGCCCAATTGGCCTCGGCTGAAGCTCAGCTCCGAGGCGTTGAAGTGAAGGGTCTGGATCAGGCCAGGAAAATCAAGGGACTGGAGGCCGATTTGGCTAAAGGCCGGGCCGAAGCTGCACAGGCTAAGGCTCAGGACGTACAGGCTAAATCCGAAGCTGAGAAGGCGAAGGATGCAACTGATAAATCCATTGCTATATACTTTAAGGAAATCGCAGCCATTCAAACTAAGTTGAGGGAGGCCTCTGACCGGGGAATACAGAGCAATGAATTGGGTAAATGCCAAGCTCGGAGGGAGACTTTCGAGAAATCTTTGCTCGAGGGTTCAACCTCGCCGGGGAGATAGACGAAGCAATGGCGCGGGAAATCGATGCTAGGTTTCATCTCTCCTACGATGACGAGGATGTGGTGAGTGTCTCCGGGGACGAGGAAGGCGAAGAAGATATTCCTGAAGGAGAGGAGACTCCCGAAGATAGAGTCGCTAAAGATGTAGGTTCTGGAGACGACACTCCTTATGGGCGTTGTAAATGTTTTGTAACTTTCCCTTATGAATATAAAGTATCTTTTCGCTCTATCCTCAATTCGTATTGAATTTTATTTTGTCCCCGTTTGTGGAAAATTTTGATGATTCAAATATTCAGCTCGAGTATCAGTTCAGATTCAAAATAAACCCTTAGGTTTTTATTGCTCAAGGTAATACCTCTTAAGGTTTTAGATGGTCCTCGATCTAAGCTTAAAATCAATTTGATGCGAGTTCGAAACAATGAGTCCTTTGAGTTCGGGTTGAGTGAGAACGAAGTCTCAGACTCTTCTAAGCTTTTGGCCCTTAAACTCCTTTAAGCTCGACCTTAGGCTCTTTTAAATTAGACCTTAGTCTCTTTAAGTTGGGCCATTTCGGCCTCTAAAAAGGCTATACAATTTTTCCCTCATTTCGGCTAAAACACTTAGTGGAATTTTAGAAGCCTTAGCATGTGTTTTTGTAACCGTTGGGTTTTTCGAAGGTTCAACGTATCAGAACCTTATTAGTCATTTTGTTTGTGTAGAAATAATCGAATACCTTTTGAGATTTTTCCGAAGGCTGGTATTATCGAAGCCTTTAGATTATTTGAGGGCTTAATTTATCGAAGGCCATAGATTGTTTGGGGGCCCAAGTTTTATCGAAGCCCTTTATATTTTGCTTTTGCCAAGGGTAGCCTGATTTAACCAGTTTTTAAATGTTTGAAGACATTTAATTTATAGCATAAATCGGACGTCCCTGATGTAGACGCGCGACCCTCCCCAAGATTTTTTACATTTTTAGTGTAAATATTTAATTTAGGTCTAATATAACTATTTTAGCTAATTTTGACTCTTTTACTTTATTTTCGTTACAAAAGGAAAAATTACAAAAAAAATATATAGATAAATTTTAGTTTATGTATTTCTCATAAACTTAAAAAATACAAAAATAGCACCTTATTTTTAATCTTTATATAATTTCAAAAATTACAAAAAAATAGTTTTATTAATGTTTTGTAGCCATTTTAATCTTTTAAAAAAAATACAAAAATAGTACTTTATATTTTTATCTTTATATAAAAACGAAAATTACAAAAAAAATAGTTTCATTAATATTTTGTACTTACTTTAATCTTAAAAAATATAAAAATAGTTTTCTTTTAATTGTCAGTCTTATTTTTATAATTATTTTGCTTACGTAGTATTAATTAAATAACTTCGTATTTTTATTTTCGGTTCCGGGCAAAGAATAATATTCTGGTTCAAACGACCCAATTTTAGGCCTAGTTTTCAGACCTAGCCCATAACAATCCGAGCCCACCACGCGTGGGGGACACACGTGGGGAACACAGACAGAACACGAAACCTTGAAGACACAACCCACGTGTGGAGACCCATTACTCTTGGTCTCTCACGTGGGTATTTTAAGATTTT
>MU750010.1:147106-160591 GCA_026770625.1 Nicotiana glauca | reverse complement strand
AGCGTTCAAGATATATCCGTAGTCTCTTCTTCAATGTACTCGTTTCGAGTTTTCTTCATTAATCCAAAGCAGAAAGGTCATTTTCTCACCTTCAGCTCATTTTTCATATCTTTACTATGTTAGTGAATGTTTTAGCTTAATTGTGGACATATCTGTTAGATATGTATTCATGCCTTTGATTGAATATTTCACGTTTTTATGTTATATGCTCGTTGGATAAGTTGTTCTTTCAGAACATTTGAGCATTTATGTCAATTTCTCAATTTTTTTTACTTTCTCGGTTAGCTTAGTGAATATTTCGTTTTAATATTTTCGCACCTCTTATGTGATTGTAGTGTTAGTCATATTATAACTCAAGATATTAATGTTGGCCTACAGATCTTATTGCAATGAATCAAGCTCTTTACCTTGGCCAATAACCTTACATTGATTTCAAAGTTAGAAAACAAGAATTACTTGAATATTCGTAGTTGCTTTAGGTACGATTAATAAACCGTTGGCTATGGGTACGATTCCCGTGACGTAGTTGTAATGCTTAAATTCTAAAATTCGGGAGTACATTTCATGTAACCCGATTATAACGACTCTAGATAATTTCAGTGAATAAATTAGGATTTCTCTTTTTTTAGAGACAAATAAAGTAGAGAATCGTAGTTTACTTTAGGCTTGCCTTTAATAAAAATGAGACGAGCCTCGCCAAATAAAATGCACAAATTGTGGGGCCCTCATAGATGTATATATAAAAAATACTTAGACTTCGGGATGGATCGTTTAGTGAATTTCACGGCCTTACCCAAAATAATGATACACTAGTCGCTTTAGGCGCGCCTTTAATAATTTACTTTCTTAAACTTGGGTGCACATTTATGTGACCCAAATCCAAATCTCAACGGAGTCAAAATGTGTCGATAACCACGGGTATATTGATTGTGATGTGGTTCGAGATGCATTTTCATGACGTTGCAATTCTTTTTAAAATAATAAATGAGACGAGCCTCGACAAACAAAAATACATAAGCCGCGGGGCCCTCTATATGTGTTTGTAAAATTACTTAGGTTTCGGGACGGGCTGTTTAGCGAATTTCACGGGCTTCCTTAAAATAATAATGCGTTAGTCTCTTTAGGCGCATGTTTAGTAATTTCACCTTCCTAAATTCGGGTGTGCATTTCATGCGACCCAAATCCAAATCTCAAAACGTTGAATAAAATGTGTCGAGGATCCGGGTGCATTTCATGTGACGTGATCCAAAAATATATTTTAAACGACATTCAATTTTTCTTAAAAAATAATTAAAAGCGGTTAAAGGTTAAAATTTGTACATAAGTTAAAGCATGTTATAAATCAGATAAATAAGCCAAGTATGACAGTTGAGCGACCGTGCTAGAGCCACGGAACTCGAGAATGCCTAACACCTTCTCCCGGGTTAACATAATTCCTTACTTAGATTTCTGGTTTGCGGACTGTTAAATAGAGTCAAACCTTTCCTCGATTCGGGATTCAACCGCTGACTTGGGACACCATAAATCTCCCAAGTGGCGACTCTGAATCTCTAAATAAACGAATCCCGTTTCGATTGTCCTTTAATTGGAAAAACTCCCTTTACCACGCCCTTCGCGGGGTGCGGTAGCGCCAAAAAGAGGTGTGACACCTGAATCGCATTATTTTGGTCGTAGCCTTTATGTGACTGTAGTCTTTAGTATGTCCGTAGCCTTCGGGTTTGTCACTTGGACTTGTTTCCTGATAACTTTTCAAACTTGTTCAAAAAGTTAGACCCCGAGTATATCATTTTCGAGTGGTTGCCTATTTAAGGTCTTGTGAACTTGAGTATACCTCTTTGAGGTCTTATAAGATTGAGTGTTTGATAACTCAATGTGTCGATTGTTGATAAAAGTCCCTGAGTATTCTGGTGCATTCGGGGTTTTGGCCCTTGGGCCGTTAAATGCAAAAATAGTAGACTTTTTTGATGCACAAAGTGTTTTGATATAATAAAAATGCTTCTTTAAGTAGTTGGTACATGTGTACATGTTTTTCCGCCGGGGGATCGATTATTCTACATGGACACGGTTCATTTGATCGTTTAACCCATTACAACATTCTCATATCGAGGCCCTCCTTGGCATGAATTGCTTTCTTCAAGAATGCATCCTTCGAGGGTGATGCCCCCCAGTGTTCGAGGTTGATTAAAAAGAAGCCTTGAATATTTGTTGAATATTTCTTAGGTAGCATATAGGTGTTGTCTCGTTAAAAACCTTGCCGGTAAAACCCACTTGGGAAAAATCCGATCTAAGGGAAAAAGTGTGCAACGCATGCTTTAAAACCTGAGGTCCTCGATGTTTCCAATCGAACATCTGCAAGGAGTTTGTTTTAAATATAAATGGAAAAAGGGGGAGTGGGTCATACCTCAGCAGTAATATCGTTTAAGTAACGATACATTCCAATTGTTTGGCAGTTGCTCGCCTTTCATTGTGCTAAGTTTGTAGGATCCTTTCCCTACAACTCCGAGGACACGGTACAGTCGTTCCCAATTGGGGCCTAGTTTCCCTTCGTTTGGGTCTCGAGTGACATAAGTCCCCGACTCCAAAATATCGATGGTTCGTACTTCTGTTGTAATACCTTTCGATAATTTGTTTTTTTGTGGCCATTTGAATTGACGCCACCTCACGTTTTTCATCGAGTAGTTTGAGAGAAGTGTTCATAGCTTCGTGATTTGAGTCCTCGGTGGCATACTGAAATATGATTCTAGGTTCCCCGACTTTGACTAGGATCAAAGCTTCAGATCCATATACCAAATAAAATGGAACCCCCCGTGCTCGACTTCGACGTCATTCGATCTGCCCATAGTACCTCATGCAACACTTCTCTCCGTTTCCCCTTTGCCTCATCTAACCTTTTCTTTATGTTTCTAATTATGGTTTTGTTTGTGGACTCAGCATGACCGTTTGCACTTGGGTGGTAAGGTGAAAATAAGATCTTTTTGATTTTATGGTCCTCAAGGAATTTTGTTACTCTGCTGCCGATGAACTGTTTCCCATTGTCACATGCTATTTTGGCGGGTATCCCGAACCGACGTATGATGTAGTCCCATATGAAGTCGATGACTTCTTTTTCTCTTACCTTCTCGAAGGCCTGCGCTTCAACCCACTTTGAGAAGTAGTCAGTCATAAACAAAATAAATATAGCTTTACCTGGAGCCATTACGATGTCCATCCCCTATTTCATGAATGGCCACGGGGATAGGACCGAATGGAGTTGTTCACTGGGTTGATGGATCATCAGTGCAAATCTTTGGCATTTATCACACTTTCGAACAAACTCCTTGGTATCCTTTTCCATGCTATCCCAATAATACCCCACTATGATCACCCTGCGAACCAAAGAGTCTGCACCAAAATGGTTCCCACAGGTGCCCTCGTGGATTTTCTGTAATACATAATCGGTGTTCCCGGGTCCCAAGCATACTGGTAGTGGTCCATCGAAGGTTCTTCTGTATAATGTTCAATTTTCATCGAGTGAGAATCGAGCTTCTTTGGCTCGAAGTGTTCTTGACTCTTTTGGGTCTGTGCGGAGCTTCCTATGCTTCAAGTAGTCGACGTACTTATTCCTCCAATCCCATGTCAAACTTTTTGAATTAATCTCTGCATGGCCTTGTTCAACCACCGACCTCGACAGTTGGACGATTGTCCCCGGGACGATATCCTCTTCTTCGACCGATGACCCCAAGTTTGCAAGTGCATCGGCCTCGCTATTCTGTTCTTGAGGTACATGGTCCAGTGTCCATTCCTTAAAGCAGTGCAATGTCACTTGAAGTTTGTCTAAGTACCTATGCATTCGATCGTCTCGAACCTCGAAGCTTCCATTTACTTGATTTACTACCAAAAGGGAATCACACTTTGCCTCAATGACCTCTGCTCCAAGGTCCCTGGCTAGTCCAAGACCTGCAATTATGGCCTCATAATCGGCCTCATTGTTAGTCAATTTAGAAGTTTTGATAGATTGCCTAATGACACTTCCCGTAGGCAGTTTTAAAATGATGTCGAGCCCGAATTCTTTCATATTTGAGGCACCGTCAGTGAAGGGGGTCCACACTCCTGATGACGTACCCGTTTTTAGAAAGAGTTCCTTTTCTACTTCGGGTACGAAGGCAGGCGCGAAGTCATATCATATCCTCCAAGGCTGTTACTCATATCATATCCTCCAAGTTCGATGGCCCATTTGGCCAATCTGCCCGATAATTCGTTCTTATGCAAGACATTTCGAAGTGGGTACGTAGTCAGTACACATATAGGATGGCATTGAAAATACGGTTTTAATTTCCTAGATGCGCTTATTAGTGCAAAAGCTAACTTTTTCAAATGTGGGTACCTGGTTTTAGCATCTCCTAGGGTCCGACTCTCATAATAGATATGAAATTGCGTACCTTGCTCTTCTCGAACTAACACGCCAGTATCGCTACCTCGGATACGGCTAGATACAAGTAGAGTGTTTCATCCTCCTTCAGAGTATGGAGCATGGGAGGGCTTGAGAGATACCATTTCAATTCTTCCAAGGCTTGTTGGCGCTCCGAAGTCCATGTGAAGTTCTTCTTCTTTTTGAGTAGGGAAAAGAAGTGATGGATCCCATCTGATGACCTCGAGATAAATCGGCCTAGGGCAGCTATCCGTCCGGTCAGCCGTTGTAAGACTTTCACATTGTTCACTACGGTGATTTTCTCAATGGCTTTGATTTTATCTGGGTTGATATCGATACCTGTATTTGATACTATGAAACCTAAGAACTTGCCCGAGCCGACTCCATAAATGCATTTATCGAGGTTGAGCTTCTTATTATACTTTCTGAGGATATCGAACGTCACATGCAAATGGGTCAAATGATCCTATGCGCATTGAGACTTAACTAGCATGTAATTAATATAAACTTCCACGGATTTGCCTATTTGGTGTTCGAACATCTTATTAACTAGGCGTTAATATCTGGATCCTGCACTTTTTAGCCCGAAGGGGGTTACATTATAACAATATGAACCATACTTCGTGATGAATGAAGTCTTTTCCTGGTCCTCCGGGTTCATTTGAATTTGGTTATACCCAGAGTAGTCATCGAGAAAGATAAGGATCTTGTGGCCGGCCGTAACATCGATCAAATGATCGATGTTGGGAAATGGGAAAGAATCTGTAGAGCATGCTTTGTTCAAATCTTTGTAGTCTACACACATTTTAAGTTTATTCCCCTTTTTAGGGACTGCCACTACTTTAGCTAGCCATTCGGGATGTTTTGCTTCCCTGATGGATCCTATTTTGAAAAGTTTGGTTACCTTTTCTTTGATGAATGCATGCTTTACCGCGGACTAAGGTTTCCTCTTTTGCTTCACCTTTTTAAATCCGGGATCAACACTTAGTCGATGGGTAGTTATCTCCGGTGGGATCCCTGTCATATGTAAGTGGGACCAGGCAAAAAAATAAATATTATCGATAAGAAACTGAAAGAGTTTTTTCCTGAGTTTGGGGATTAATCCCGTCCCCAGGAATACCTTTCATTCTGGAAGATGCTCGATCAATACGGCCTGCTAGAGTTCTTCGACCGTGGACTTTGTTGCATCCGATTCCTCAGGGGCAACGAAGGCTCGGGGGATGAGGAAATTTTCCTCTTCGTCCTCAGCCACCTGCTCATCGAACACCTATCCCTCGGGCTCAATCGGGGGCATGGGCGGTGATTGCTATTTGGCCGCATGTTCGTCCTTCGAGTTTTCCAATGTGGATGGTGCTGATACTGGTTCCAAGTCGTGCACTACAAATATCTCATTAGTTGCATGCCATTTTCCATATACTGTTTTCACGCCATCTTTCGTTAGGAACTTCAACATTTGATGAAGGGTCGATGGCACCAGCCTCATGCTATGGATCCACGTCCTTCCAAACCAAGCATTATACCTCATGTCACATTCGATGATATGAAATTTGGTGTCCTATATAGTTTCGGCCACGTTGACTGGGAGGATGATTTCTCCCTTCATTGTTTCACTTTCCATGTTAAAGCCATTCAAGACTCGAGATGCCTGTATGATTTGATTGAGCATGGCGAGTTGCACCACGACCCTTGACCTGATTATATTTGTCGAACTACCTGGATCCACTAGAACACGTTTACCTTGAAATTTATTTAAAAGGATAGAAATTACTAGTGCATCATTGTGAGGCTGAGATAAGGACTCGATCGTCCTCACTGAACGTGAGGGTGTCCTCGGGCATGTAATCCCGAGTCCGTTTCTCCCTTGTGATGGATACTTTGGTACATTTGAATGTAGGTCCCTATGGGATGTCGACTCTACCGATGATCATGTGAATGACATGTTAAGGTTCTTCAGGTTCATTCTTCCTGCCCGCATCTCTCTCCCTGAAGTGATTCTTAGCCCGATCACTTAGGAATTCTCGAAGGTGGCCCTAATTGAATAACCTAGCCATTTCTTCCCTTAGCTACATGCAATCCTCCGTTCTATGACCATGCCTGCCATGATACTTTCACATCAAGTTGGCGTTCCTTTGGGAGGGATCGGTCTGTATTGGCCTGGGCCACTTATTATCTTTGATTCTCCCAATAGCTGAGACGATCCTTGATGCATCTATGCTGAAGTTGTACTCTGATAATCGAGGGACCAAGGCGGGGTCGGCGTTCTTATCGAACCCGTTCTTGATCATGAGTCCTCGAGAACCTTGACCTCGGTCACTTCTTCGATCGCTCTAAGAGGTTTTGTGGCTTGGGCCATTATTCCTTCGATCGACATATGGTTGATACCGTTCTTTATTGAATCTTGACCCCCAGTATGTGTCCCTCTAGGGCTTGGCAGCAAATCTGTTAGGATGAGCTGAGCCCGATGGGGATCCCAACTAGTCGTCCTCGACCTAATTTTTGATTGATAACAATTATGCATATCCGACCATGTCACAGCTGGATATTCGATCAAGTTCTGCTTTAGCTGTTGAGATGCAATCGAGGTTCTTTCATTCAAACCTTGCATAAAGGCCTGAACTGGACAGTCATCAGAGACTGGTGGTAATTCCATTCTTTCCATATGAAATTGGGACACGAACTCCCTTAGTATCTCGTCATCCGTTTGTTTTATTTTGAAGACATCCGATTTTCTTGTGGCCACCTTTATGACCCCGACGTGTGCTTTCACGAAAGCATCCGCCAACATGGAAAATGAATCAATAGAGTTAGGAGCTAAGTTGTGATACCAGATCATAGATCCTTTTGATAGTGTTTCCCCAAATTTTTTCAATAATACTAACTCGATTTCATCATCATTCAAGTCATTTCCTTTGATTCCACAAGTGTATGAAGTAATATGTTCGTTAGGGTCAGTCGTTTCGTTATATTTCGATATATCGGGCATGCAAAACTTCTTAGTAATGGGCATTGGAGCCGCACTTGGGGGGAAAGGTTTTTGTATGAACCTTTTGGCATCTAGACCGTTCAAAACTGGAGGTGCTCTCGATATCTGGTCTACCCGGGAGTTATAACTTTCCACCTTCTTATCGTTGCCTTCTATCTTCTTTTCTCTTGACTCGATCCTTTTAGTCAATTCCTCGAGCATTTTCATGATTGTGGGGTCAGTCCCCTAGCCGCATTCATCGGGCCTTTCAGGTTGTGACGACCCAAAGGGTGATCACTTGTTTCCTTACTCATTTTGTGCTTTTGAGGCCTTGAAAACCTCATTTAGGGTTGCCTCGATTTGCGTGCTCAGTCCGGGCGCGGAGCCAAAAACTTAAATATGAATTATGTGTGAAAAATGCCAAGTTTTGATATTAATATGAATAAATTTGACTTCGGTCAATATTTTGGGTAAACAGACCCGGAACCGTAATTTGACGGTGTCCGTAGGAAAATATGGGACTTGGGCGTATGCCCGAAATTAAATTCCGAGGTCCCGAGCCTGAGAAATGAATTTTTGTGTGAAATTATTTTTTAAAAATATTTAAGGGAATTGAAAATGAAATTTGATTAGAACGTATTGGTATCGGGCCCGTATTTTGGTTCTAGCACCCGGTACAGGTCTTATATGTGATTTAACCGCTTTTTTGTAAAATTTGGTTAAAAACGGACGTCGTTTGACGTGTTTCGGACTTAAAATGGAAATTTAATGTTTTATGAAAATTTGAAAGAAATTATGAATTTTGAGGCCTAATTCGACATATATGATGTTATTTTGGTGATTTGATCACGCGAGTAAGTCCGTAGGATATTTTTAAGGTTGTGTGCATATTTGGTTTAGAGCCTCGAGGGCTTGGGAGAGTTTTGGATAGGCCACGAGAGCATTTTGGAAGTTGAATCATAGCTGATGCATTTCTGACCTGCAGGCTTCGCACTGGTTCGCAAATGCTATATCGCAAAAGCGAACGGCCTCTCGCAATTGCGAAGATGGCCCAGGTCTACCCAGTCTTGCAAATGCGAGATGTTCCTTCGCAAATGCGAAGGTCTCCTTTTTCGTCGGTGTTCGCAAATGCGACAAAAGGCTCGCAAATGCGAAGAGTGGTTTTCGCAAATGCGATGAAAGTGTCGCAAATGCGAAACCTTTCATCTGGGCCTGGGTTCGCAAATGTGAACCGGTGTTTGCAATTCCCATATTTGATCGGGGTTCGCAATTGCGAACTTCTGTTCACTATTGCGATATCTGCAGCCCAGCATATTTCATACTTAGTCGAATTTTTGGCCATTTTTCACCCCACTTTCAAAATACAACTCCTTAGGTGATTTTTCAAGAACAAGTTTCATCCCAAATCATTTGTAAGTCAATTTTTACCGAATTCTTTCAATCATTAACATCATTTAACATGTTTTCCACTTAAAATCAATTTTTTCATGGGTAAAATTGGGGGTTTTGGGTAGAGCCTAGGTTTTTCTAAAAATTGGGGATTTGGACCTCAATTTGAGGTCCGATTTCAAAATAAATTACATATTTGAGTTCGTGGGAGAATGGGTAATCGGGTTTTGGTTCGAACCTTGGGTGTTGACCACGTGGGCCCGGGGGCAATTTTTGGATTTTGGAAAGAAAGCTTGGAAATCTATAATTAGACATTGGGTTTGATTTGTTTAGCACATATTGATATTATGAAGTCATTATTGTATAGATTTGATTGAGTTGGAGATGAATTCAGGAGGGAAAGCGGTTGTTGTGGATTGATTCGGTCGTGAAAGTTGAGGTAAGTGTTTGGTTTAATCCTAGCTTGAGGGAATAGGAGTTGAGTCTTATTTGCTATGTGGTAATTGATCGAGTACGAAGTATAGGCATGGTGACGAGTATCTATACATTAGTGTCTAGCATGACCGTGAGTCCTTATATTGCGAATATTTTGGTTTTGTTATAACTACCATGCTTGATTGATGACTTTTATATGTTGCCAAGGGTATGTGAAAGGAAATTGTGACCTTTAAATCTCGTAAAGCATTGGCGCGAGTTGAAATACAAATTTGTGAAAGTATATGAGATACGTAAATCTTTGGAGCATTGGCTCAAGTGATAATGTAAATTATGAGATGAAAGTGAAAGAAGAGAATGAGTTATTAAATTGCTCCCTTGCCGGGATGTTGAGATTATTGATGTTATGCCCTTGATGGGATTAATTGTTTAAATTGTGTTCCCTTGCCGGGATTTCTATTATAAAATGTTAATTCCCTTGCCCTTGTTTGTGATTGTTGTTTGGATGATGAAGAGTGTTAAAGCACGAAGGGTGATGCAGTGCCGCACGATGTACCATTTCGTGCCGATTCTATTGATTATATGTGAGGAGAGAGAGTAAAAGCACGAAGGGTGATGCCGTGCATATTTTATTATATTGTTGCTTGGTGAGGATGAGAGTAAAAGCACAAAGGGTGATGCCGTGCACTTATTGCCGTTTGTTATGATTTCTTATTATTATTGGTTCAAGTACATTTAATTGTCTCATTCCACTATCACTGTGATTCTTTATGTTGACATTTCCCTTTATTGTGTTGGTTGTTATTATTGAGTCAAGGTATCCTTGTGCTACGCCGTGTCTTGAATTTATGCCATAATTGATACATGTTTCTATGGCTTAATTGCTGCTTGACATTCGACACATTAAATATTAAATTTCCTAATTGCTCCTTAAAGCCCATAATTAATTGCTACATGTCATTATTTATTTTCCTCAGTGAATCACAACTATTGTGTACTTGTAGTCTTATGAACTCATATTAATTGTTGAGTTTATTAGAGTAAATTTTATTTGGAAGAGCTATTGATATAATGAAATGGGAGCGGGTGGTACGCCTACCACGAGATTTGATGAAATGGGAGCAGGTGGTGCGCCTACCACAGAAACATTGAGAAACGGAATTGGGTTGCATGCCTGCAACGAGATGTGTACATATAGTGAAATCAGCTTTATCTTCCTTACCCGTGATAGAGATAATATTGATGTTCCCTATTATTCTCTTGAATTTTTGTATTATCTGTTATCCCCAAAGCATGTTTCCTTCTCATTTAAAATGGTTTATGTGGTAGTCCTGTCTAGCCTCGTCACTACTTCGCCGGGGTTAGTCTAGGCACTTACCAGCACATGGGGTCGGTTGTGCTGATACTACACTCTGTGCTCATTTGCACATATCCAGGTTTAGGGAAGCAGCAGCAGTAATGAGGGCGGTAGCATTCAGCCCAGGGAGACATCAAGGTAGCCTTGCAGGTGTCCGCAGGCCTGGCATTTCCTCTATCTTTATTTTTAGTATGTTATCTCATGCATTTGAGACAAACAGTTTATGTTATCTTTCGAATGATTGTATTTAGTATTCTTAGAATTCCGTGAGTAAAGTGACACCAGATTTTGGGTAGAGGTTGATGTTGGATTTTCGCATTTCATTCAGTTTTACTTATTTAAGTCTTCCGCTCATTTTTACTTATTCCGCTGTATTTATATTATCATTGTTAAATTGTTAAAAAAATAATTTTGTTAACAAAAAAGGTAGATAAGAGTTGTCTTGCCTAGCTTCTATTAGTAGGCGCCATCACGACTCCCGAGGGTGAAAAATTTGGGTCGTGACACAGGCGCTGGTTCAACATGCCGGGCGCTCACTAGTTCGACAATGTTTGGAGTTTTGTTCTGACTCTAAAGTTAAGCAATAACGACTTGCTGAGCTTGCAACATCTCAAATATCACTTGGAGACTGACTCCTCCTTCTTCCATTCCTCGTGTTTCCTGGCCTCCGGCTCGGCTTCCCTATGTGTATTCCTTACGAGGTCTGTTCCTGCGTCCATGTTTAGAGCGTTATGTGAACTGATATCAACTAGCTCCATATTTGGCACTCCCTCAGGTTTACGGGTGGTACACCGACCCCTATACCACTGTTTT
The DNA here is from genome assembly GCA_026770625.1 of Nicotiana glauca. Taxonomy (NCBI): domain Eukaryota; kingdom Viridiplantae; phylum Streptophyta; class Magnoliopsida; order Solanales; family Solanaceae; genus Nicotiana; species Nicotiana glauca. The sequence goes on along the minus strand of MU750010.1, from coordinate 149,227 downwards.
CTCTAAGTCCCTCACTGTCATGAGCAGGTGCGTTTTGTGTTCTAGACATATCTTAGCCTGAAATCAAAGAATCTTTGACAAGAAAAAGTGTGAAGAATAATGCGTGTTATCAGAAAACTAACACTAAAATTATCACTATTATCTTTAGCCCCATAGTGGGCGCCAAACTGTTTACCTTGAAAAATGTGAGTAACGATTAAAGATAATTTGTGATTTTAAAGATATGTGATTCATTCTAATACCAATGAATATACAAGTAATATTAAGTTTAAGTAAGAAAAATTGATGAACCAAACCAATGTTGTTAGAGTAATAAAGAGAGCTCTACTATCTCAGGGGCCTCGAGGTGAGCTAAGAGTAATAAAGTACGAACAATAAAGTAAAGATAATAATTCTGAAGAACAATTGTTGAGCACGGTAATAAGGAAAGCGTAGAATGTTCTATTGTAGTGAATGAGATAATCTTTACAAATATTGGGGTCCCCTTTATATAAGAGGGAAAAATTCTAATACAATACATTTATAATTATGGTAAAGAATTCTATTAGTATAGCTGTATAACGACCTAGTATGGACTTGTACTATTTCGTACGAATCTTATCCTATAATTTATGCCCTGACCCACGTGTCCTTGAGAAATTTCCGCTCTTTCTTGAGTGCCCTCGAAATTGTACTGCCCTCGAGGCAGATCATGGCGAGTCCCCGATTTGCTTCTCGAGGTGTGATCATCTGGGCCTGGTTCTTGCTTCAAAGTAGATATTACATCCTTTAGGGTTCTCAAGTGCAAAGAATTGGTTCTTGCTTCATGTCATGTGCATGGAACAATCACTAGCCATGTACCATATTTGGCTGCTTCTCTTCACTTGGACTTGTAAAAAGAAATCAAGGGTTACTCTTAGGAACCCAAACTAGTTTGAGTCCCTTTGTATAGGCAAAAAGGTAAATCAAGTTCTTTTTAGCCCAACTTGGCGGCCTATTTTCCTAGAACAATTTTTTTGTTCTTTTGACTTGACTTTTCTTTTGCAGTGCATTCACTCTTATAGTGACCAACGTTACCACAATGTATGCAAATTTTATTTTCAGGGAGTGTGAGGTACTTGCTTTTGGGATCCCACTTAGGTGCAGTGTTTCTAAAGCCAAGTCCCTTATGTTGCTACTATGGTGTTCTTGTAGCCACGAAAATGCATCAGAGGACCTGTTCCATTTACATGTTCTATCTAACTCATGCTTAACTCTAGTCAAGTCCTCATTCAGGGTTCTTATCAGTTCATCCCTTTTACCAAGCTCATCTTTTACCTTTCCTATATCATTTTCTAGTGAGAGTCGTGTGTCACTAGCTATTTCTTTTAACTGTTCCTAACTTCAATTTTAGATTTTCAAATCTAAGTTCTCTAACAGATGTGTCAAGTGCATGAACCTGGTTCTTTAAAGCTATATTTTTCTTTTTCAGTTTCACAAGCCCTAATTTTCAGGCTTTTAAAAAATTACACTCTTTTGACAAACTGTTCTTTTCAAAACTTATATTCTTAGATTCATCAATTAAAGTTAGCATTAATTCTGATAGTTTATCTTTAGAAAGGAATTTAATTTTATCCTTTAGGTCCAAAAGACTTATCTCAACTTCTTCATCAGGTTCATCGTTAGATTCTTGAATTGCTATAAGTGCTTGTTTATCGTCATCATCATCATCATCATCATCATCATCACCATCACCATCATCATCACCATCACCATCACCATCATCATCATCATCATCATCATCATCATCATCATCATCATCATTATCAGAGAACTATCTTCCCAAGTAGCAACCATTGCCTTGGATGACTCTTTGTTGTATTTCTTCTTATCATGGGTCTGTTCCTTGTTTCTGTTTCTTCTTCTAGATCTCTCCTTTTTCCACTCGACTTCCCACATAGGACATTTCTTAATCATATGGTTTTTTACCACATTTGAAGCATCCATCAATTACTTGAACGAGATTTCTTATCCTCTCATTCCTCCAAGAATAATAGTGACTATTGAATAGTGGTGCCCTAGTGGTGGATTGCTCTTTACAATTTTTAGGCAGTGCACTCATCTTGATATTTTTCTAAGGTGTTAACCTCTTCAAGGATAACC
>MU750010.1:70519-94175 GCA_026770625.1 Nicotiana glauca | reverse complement strand
AAATAATCCTTAGAGCCTGATTCCAACATCCAGAATTCTATGCCAGGCCTGTTTCCAACATACGATCGCCATAACAATCACTACACATAGTACTCAAACATGACTGCATAACTTTGTTGGATTCACACTTTGCATCACTTACCCATAGGACCACAATAACCCTTCTGATCGAATTAATCGAAATTCCATGGATCTGATGCTCCCATTGCATCTCATGACCTACATGGGTCTTGCTCTAACCTTTACAACACCGACACGACGGAAGATAGGTGCCAAAATTCCTAGCCAACTATTGAATCAACAAATCATTGGATCTATACCCCTTACAAGAGTCATTTCCTCTTTCTGAACCATCTAACGGTCATATCTCCTTAATTCATTTCACATAATCCAATTGCATTGGTCCTAAATCCAATAATCTCGTCTCACCCAGTACGAACTGCTCAGGCAATAAGCCACCTCGGACGCAACCAAAAGTTCCATATGATGCTACCATGTGCCAATAGGCTACCAATTAGAATGTGATACAGAAGGAAACGAACTCCAAAAAGGAGTTCTAATTACCCCGATCGCTAATCATACATGCGACGCAGGTACATGCTAAACCTACACCCCACTCGCGAATCATACATGCGACGCGGGCTCACAGCTAGAACGATCTCTCCTCAGAAAATGGGAATCAGAACACATAAAGGCAAATATGGGAACTGTACTGAACATCACATTGTTGCGGCGTTCAACCCGATACAAATAACATACCCATGGCGGCGTGCCAACCGATCCACACATAGAACTCACATAAGGAGATATACATCGGGCCAAACTGCCCATTACAACAAGATATCGAATTTGGTCACAAGCACGCTAAGTGCATAATACCATCCCTGAGGGAACATACATCGCCATAAGCTACGAAACTCAAGCACAACTGAGGTGCGATATATAATCTAAATCTCAAGAGCCATTTTGCTCATAATACAACATTCCCGCGCGGATCCTCAACACATACACAATTTCTCAGGCCGTCTCACAACTCACACGGTGCAATGTATCACTACATGAAATACCTGACAACGAGATAACACCCTGACTACTCCCTAAGGAGCGCGTTACTGAAATGAACACAACTGGCCTGATATAAAGCCCTGTTCACATATAAATCAATCCATTGATCTCAAGCCGATTTCTGGTTGCACCAACTTGGCTAATAACCTTTCAAAGGTCCATAGTAACTCCCTTTCCCTCATAACACATAAGAACAACCATCATCACCGGAGCAACCTCCTCAGTTCATAACCCGATAACCAAAGTGCCCTCCAGGCCTAAATTCTCAAATTAATGATATTACCACAATCCTCATACTTGGTTTAAATCTTTAGTTAATCAAGTGACTACATGTCACACTTATACAATCTTCCCGTGGGACACGCTCCCACAATCTTCCGAAATAAATAATGGGTCCGCTCATCCAAAGCATCGGCCGCACTAACGCTGATAAGCGATCAAGAATCCTTAACCAGGATGCAAAGCCTTTTTCGCAAAACATCGATCTCAGGTGACGCTGAAGACAACACCAATTTACTTTAATCATTCAACCCTTTCCTTGCTCATCCGAGCCCGTGACATCCTTACCAGCACCAAACTGCGACCTTGATCCTTACTTCGAATTTCCATGCTACTCACTACACCCAACGTGCCAATATACGATAGAACATGATTTTCATCATAAATCCGAAACCATTATTATTTCAACACTTAATCATATAAGATTTGCACTTAACTCACTTCAGGGGAATCATTGCAACACACAGGTAAATTCCCATAACTGTAGAATATGCAAATCTGCGAGTAGTGGTCCAAGCCACCATAGCCCTTCCGGAATCCGCTTCCACTTAACAAGCCATAACAGAAGAATGCTTCTGAATAACATCAATTACGGCGGCCGACAGGCCTCACACGTACCGCCACAAATCATACACATAACTTGATCATGCGGAATGAACTGATCGCCGACCCCAATATGCCATTTCAACTACGGCTAACAAATCTATCTTCTTCCAATTTATCCTTGATTGCCTTAGAAATAATACCAACTCCATTCAACGCATAATATACTCCATCCGCACTTATACCAAGTGACCTTGAACCACGAGACCCTGCTGCCTCAAATACCATGAACCATTTTGTACCTCCCCCATTGCTACGTCGCAAGACAAACATCATAAAACATTCTGCGCCTCTTTTTATAGGCCACTACCAAACTCGATTTTTGACCGTACCTATAGGCTCGAAACCATTAGGCACCACACTTTACCTCTTTAATCCGCTAGGACCATTTCTGAGAGCCGCCCGCTCTGACTTGGCCCAAATATAATCAACTCCATGATTCTCAACGGAGGACCCGTCAGAATCACTCCCCAAGTCTGAATAAGGCCAACGATAGCACACCTTTAATAATTCATTTGCTCAAATTACCACTTATGTTCCTTCCCCGTAGCTGAAATAACCCATCAATATGCTAATCACCAGAAACTTCGCAAGTAGTTAGCCATGCAACCCAATCATAGATGGTGGGACTCTCCCACTTAGATCGAAGCCACTATTACAAAACTCTGGAGTTCACCAGGATTCTTAATCTCTTATTGACATAACCTTGCGCAATCAATCGCCAGCATTCTCGATATCTTTCCGTAGCAACCCAATTTGATACTCTAAATCATTAACAACATTCACACAACAATTCCCTTTGCTGCATAACCAGTAGAACTCTTCGCAGAAGCCTCGCCAACCACGCGACTGCTAACCTGTTCACAGGAATACCCCACCTGTAGAAATCACTCCCCGGCATCTTCCAACGCTGCTGCATGGGGTACAACTACTACGACATCAACAACCCATCCTGAGTCCGAGCTCACTCTCCAGCTGCACAAGTCCATTCACCCCTCGCGGACATCCATTAAATGTGCGACAACATCCTTCCACTTCAAAGTCATGCTACATCTTTCTTCATTTAAGCGGCTCCTTTTCGTTATATTAAATCTCCGGCCGCACAAGAATCCCTACTTCAAATTAGATCCGTAGACGCCAATAACCAAGCACCAATATTCTCAAGTCGTTCCAGACTCCCTTAAGGTGTATAGTTTTCCCCTTACCAAGCCCCTACGCAGCTCCGCTGCTCTCCCACTTTGGGAAAACTCACTTCTTTAATCAACTGCTCGGCCTACGCTCCCTAAGTCTAGCCCTTTAGAAGTTTAAAATTCCGCCTGACACTTCCCATATGTCCTTCTCACCTTTTGTTGCTCAGTCGTTGTCTTAATAAAATGTATCTTCCTGGAACTTGAATCCACAATTTCTGCTAACCCTTAAACCATTCCAAAGGTTGTCTTTATTGAACCGTCAACATTTGAAATACTGATTCAATCCTAAACCACCGTATCCTGCGATGCCTGATGGTTGTATCGCTAATACTCTTTCACAATATCTTGCCCCAAGGGCGAGTTGTAGAAGATCATAACACCGATAAACTTAATACGTCCAATTAGGACAACATCACCCCCATATAGAGGATAACTCCACCACGCTTGCAACTACCGCGTTTCATTACTTCAATCAGTCCAAATCTGACCACCCTTAGTTCGATTGACTTTCCCCTACCGGGAATGAAATATTGAATCCACTTGATTACACATTGAGTAAACCTCCCTCCAATTCATTCACTTCCCCGGCATGTGGGCAAACACCCTACCATCACAACAGCACTGCGGAATAACCGCTCATAAGCATTATGGCAATCTGTGCCTAGACTCAAGGCTCTTAGAAGTTCTGTTACTGAGCTGAAACAATAGAATATCCCTCCATAATGCGACTATAATAGTCCAATCAACTATACCGGGAAAATCATCCCGCACCACATTTGTAGTGTCATTATAACCCTTAAATTTTTGATTCATAACAAGCGTTCGCGTAAGATTGAGCAGGAAGAAATCAAAGGCATAAGCCTCAAAGGAATTGAACCGCACGATAAGGAAATCAAGAAGGGAAGTACTCCTAACAGCCCTGTAGCCTCCCGAGGATAAGTACAAATGTCTCCGTACCGACCCGCGAGACTCTACTAGACTTGCTCATGACTCGTGAGACCGACGGGAACCTAGTGCTCTGATACCATGTTGTCACGACCCAAAATCCATTAAGGGTCGTGGTGGCGCCAGACACCTCTGTCAGGCAAGACAAATAAATTATCAATTAAATCTTCTTTTAATACTTTCAAAAATCTTGGATTTTTCCTTCCATTTTTCATAATTAAAACGATCTCTACTTCAGTTCAAATTAAATAATAAATTATTAGTACAAATCTTTTGAAAACCATCCCAGAACCCGGTGTCATAAGTGCATGCGCATCTATTGATAAGGAAAATAAAGTACAACATCTGTCCGAAATACAATGGACAGGGAATAAATATAAAAATGTTGAAAGGAACTACACTAGCTGCGGGTTGCCTCGAACAATGCAGCTCACCTAGTCCCAGAATCATCCGCGCTGCTACGCCCAGTAGGCTGCTAGGGGTACACATACCTGTGTAACAAAAATGCATAGAAGTGTAGTATGAGTACGTAATCAACGTGTACTCAATGAGTATCCCGCCTAATCTCGAAGAAGTAGAGACGAGATGGCCAACTTCGATACTCACTAGAGGTCAATTAACAATATTCTAGAAATATGAGTAAAATCATGGATTTATATAGTGGTTTCAATTCACGAAGCCAGAAAGCAGGTAAAAACCTTCAACAAATAATCAAGGGCTTTCAAGGTTTATTCTTTATTATTTCATCAGTTTATATCAAGCCACCAAGGGTAAATTTCACGTTTAAAAATCCTCAAGCGACAAATAACATGCGCAAATCACACCGAGGCGACGACTCGATCCAACAGAAATATAAATTGTGCACTGCCGAGGGTCGAACGGCCCGAACCAATAGATGCATCTATTTACCCCGCTCGTGAATCATCCATGCGACGCGGTCAACATAAAGTAAACAAATACCCTACTCGCGAATCATCCATGCGACACAGGTACACACAGGAATACATGCTCAAACAGTCAATTAAGAATTATCGGGGAACATCTTATCAAATAAAAACCAAATCCTCTTTTAGCAATTGAAGAAAAATGAAGTCTAGTCCTTTTTGAAATTCATTTACTAGTTCAACTTGATTTTTAACAATTCAAACGTCAATAAGATTGCAAATATCCCAAGTATAGCATGCTTTTGGGTCCTAGACTACCCGGACAATTGCATAATAGTAGCTACGCACAGACTCTCGTCACCTCGTGCGTACATAGCCCCCACAAATAGGAGCATATAACCAATTAACTCACCTAAGGGGGGCAATTCCCTCTCACAAGGTTAGAAAGGAGACTCGCCTCGCTCCGAAGACTCATAAACGACCTCCAAGCCTTCCCGACGACTCAAATCATTGCCAAATGTTCCGAAACTAGCCAAATAACGGCAAACTAATGAGAATATACTCGAATACTTGTTAACAATTCAAATTATGCAAATCCCCAACTCCGCTTAGTGAAATAACCAAAATGCCCTCGGGCCCACGTGCCTGAATTCCAAAATTTTTCGAAGATATACACTACCCATAGCTTCACTAGCTCAAATATGAATTTACTCCTAATTTCATGCTCAAATTCGTGGTAAAATCCAATTTATCAAGTTTCTCGATTTTCTTCCAAAAATCCTAATTTTTCCCACAATTTTCATGCCTAATTCCATGATATAATCTTGTATTTAACTTGGAAATGAGCAGGGTAACTTACCTTATCATTGATGACGAAATCTCCCTTTGAAGCTCTCCAAAAATCGCCCCAAGCCATGAGACAAATGGGTAAAATGATCAAAAACCCCGACTTAAAACAAGTCTTCTGCCTCCAGTCATTTTCGCTTCTGCGGAAATATTTCTGCTTCCATGGTCCCACTTTTGCGGAAAAGATTCCGCTTCTGCGGCTACCCAACCGTAGAAGCGGAAACACCAACAACCAGATCCTTCAGCTATTCTTCAACTTCAAAATTTGATCCGTTAACCACCCGGAATCCACCCGAGGCCCCCGGGACCCCAACCAAACCTACCAACCAATCCCAACACACGTTACGAACTTGCTCGAGGCCTCAAATCATATCAAACAATGCTAAAATCATGAATTACACCCCGATTCAAGCTTTTTGAACTTCAAAATTTCAAACTTCTACTTCCGGTGTTTAAATCTATCAAATCACGTTCGATTGACCTCAAATTTTGCACACAAGTCATATTTGACATTACGGACCTACTCCAACTTCCGGATTGGATTCTGACCCCGATATCAAAAATTTCACTTTCGGTCAAACTTATCAAAAACCTTCAAATTTCTATCTTTAGCCAAATGGCTTCAAAATGACCTACGGGCCTCCGAATTCACTTCGGATCGTGCCCCCAACTACAGAATCACCATACGGAACTATTCAAAATCTCGGAATCCCAAGCGGACATCGATAACACTGAAATGCACTTCAAACTAAACTTATGAAATTTCTTCCAAAATGCCAACTTCCACAATAGGCGCCAAAACAATTCCGGGTTATCCAAAACTCAATCCGGGCATACGCCCAAGTCCGAAATCATTATGCGAACCTGCTGGAACCTTCAGATCTCGATTCTGAGGTCGTTTACTCAAAGTTCCAATCCTAGTTCATTCTTTCAACTTTAAGCTTTTAAAATAAGAATTCTCCTTCCAAATTAACTCTGGACTTCCCGAAATTCAATTCCGACCACACGCACAAGTCACAATACCTAAAATGAAGCTGCTCATGTCCTCAGACTGCCGAATGACGCGCTAGGGCTCAAAAGGACCGGTCGGGTCGTTACAGTATTTGTCTTCCCCATTTTAGCAGTTTATGAAATCTCATGGGATTATTCATCAAACATCTTGTCCATACACATCTCAACAAAATGAGGTAGTTAAAAGAAAGAATAGACATCTTATTCAAGCTGCTCACATCCTACTCATACAATCTCATGCTCCGTTGCATTTTTGGGGGGATGCAGTTCTTACATCTTGCTTTCTTATTAATCGTATGACATCTTCAGCTATCCAAAACCAAGTTCCATTCTCTGTCATGTTTTCCCACTTACCTTTGTTCTCTCTTCCACCCCGTATCTTTGGAAGCACTTGTTTTGTCCATAACCTTACTCCAGGAACAAATAAGCTAGCTCTTTGTGCTCTTAAGTGCGTATTTTTGGGTTTCTCGAGAACACAAAAGGGGTATCAATGCTATTCTCCTGATCTCCGGCGGTACCTTATGTCCGCTGATGTTAGCTTCTTTGAAACCCAATCATACTTCACAGTTCCAGGAAATCACTTAGATATTTCTAAGGTACTACCAGTTTCATATTTTGAAGATTCAGTCACTATCTCTCATTCATCTTATTCTACATCTCCAGGTCCACCACCTACAACTCCAGTTGTAGCTCCACCACCTATTGCTCCAGTTCCTCCACATAATTCAGTTTAACCTTATGCAGTTCCACCACTCTTGACTTATCATCATCGTCCACATCCAGCACCAGGCCCAGATGATTCTCGTCCTGCATAAGATTTAGCACTTTCGCAAGACTTGTCTCCTCTTAGTCACCCGATTGCACTCCGCAAAGGTGTACGATCCACACTTAATCCTAATTCCGTATGTCGATTTAAGTTATCATTGTCTGTCGTCACCTCATTATGCTTTTATATCTTCTTTGTCCACTGTTTCTATCCCCAAGTCTACAGGCGAGGCACTATCTCATCTAGGATGGCGACATGCTACGATTGACGAGATGTCTGTTGTAAGCACCTAATTTTTGTCCTACATGAAAATAACTTCTAAAAATAAACCAAAAAATATAAACCAAAAAATAATTTTAAAGGGATTTTAGACATTTTTCTTTTTTTTAGTTGCATTTCATGCATTTTTAATATTTTAAAATTATAGAAAAATAATAAAAAAATGTCACATTTTAATTTCATGTCATCTTAGGTCCAAATTTGCATGTAGGAATTAATTTTATTAAGAAAAATCACAAAGAAAAATGGTCATTTTGTACATATGTAGTTTTTAGTGTTTAGAAAGTAGTATTTTTATTTAGTTTTAAGTTAATTAGTTGTTTTAATAGATAAATAATTTTAATTTTTACAAATTAGATTGATTTAGGATTTTATTATATTTTTAAAATCAAAGAAAAAAAAAAAGATTTTGATTTAGTCTTCCTATCTCAAAGTTAATTAGCCCAAATTCATGACCCAAATCTCTTCAAGTCCAAAACAATGAACCCAATACCCATTCCCCATTTGACTTAACCTTATTCTTATCCCTATAAAATAACACTTAATTTCTAAAATCAAATAAGACAGCTACAGTAACGGCAGACCTAATCCCACCAGATAAAAAGAGGAACCACCTCCATCGCAAAAATCAGCCTCCCCTCAGATTTTAATCAACTTTCTTCCTCTCAAAATGAAGAAGATAGACACACACAGATATAGGAAAAACAGAGGCGTCTGAGGGATTCCAAAAACAACTGACCTCTGCTTCCACTTCCCTTCAACTCCACCTTACAAATTTCACCAACAGCTGCCGAACACCCCAAAATCAGTTAAAAACAATCAAAACAATAGCTCAAATTGCTACCATTCGAGTTCGGGTTCTGTCAAGGTCGCTGGCATAGTTTTGCGGTCGAGTGAGGTATAGGGCCTCAGTTAACGTCTGCTCACTTTCAGCTACGGCATACTCGTCTTTGTATATCGACTGAAGCTGTTGCAAATTTTGCAAGTTAATAAAAGGTCCATTTTTTGTTCGATATTTTGATTGATCTATTTTTTCTCCAATTAAGTGCTATGTTTGTTGCCATGGTCAAGTAGATGTTTCTTGTTTTGATTTGCTAGTGCCCTTATTAAGAGAAGGAATGAGATATTATAAGTTGAGTGAAAGGCCTGACTCGATCTGGCTAAATATAGAGATATAGTAATACTGTAATATAGTTGCAAGTAGTGTAATAATGATAAGTGGTGTTAATTAGCGATTGCATATGTTAGCCGAAGTTTGCGCATCCTCCTAAATAATTTAAGGGCATGCTTACCAATTTTTATGTAGCTTCTTACTCCTTCTAAATAAATTTTTAGCTTATTTATAATGACACGGCAAACAATTTGTTCAAGGAGTCCGTGATTGTGTTTGGCCAATTTTACATTTTTTTGTCATAGCTTTTTTTTTCTTCTTGATTTCTTCTCCTATTCCTTTCTAAAATTGCTAATGTGATGTATCCCTTGGCTGAAAGCCAAGAAGTGCTCTTTTAGATATTACATCTGGTGGAAATATGAGGGTAAGTTCATGTCAGCACCTCTATGTTTCTTTTCGCTCCTCCGTTACATGTAAAATGCTTTTAAGCGCGTTTTAATCTATTATTGTGATTGTGTACACGTTCGCGTGACATAATTACGAGGTTTAAAAATAAATCAAGGTATGCGTTCGTGCAACTTTAGTCAATTTTTCTTAATAACCATAAAACGTTATTAATTGTGGACACGTTCGCGTGACATGATTTTTGACGCGCCAAACAAATGGGTACACGTACGCGTGGCCTGTTCTAAGATAATTTCTTGACTAAAAGAGGTAAATGCACATAAGTCCTAAAAATGAGTAGTTAAATAATTTTAGTCAAGTATAAATCACTAAGCAACCGTGCTAGAACCACGGAACTCGGGAATGCCTAACACCTTCTCCCGAGTTAACATAATTCCTTACTTAGAATTTTTGGTTCGCAGACTTAATAAAGTCGAAAACTTCCTCGATTTGGGATTTAAAATAAACCGGTGACTTGGGACACCAATTCAACTATTCCAAGTGGCGACTCTAATAAATTAAATAAATAATGTCATTTCGATTAATGTCACTTTAATTTAAAAAAACTCCCTTATATCCCCATACGGGTGGTAAAAAAGGAGGTGTGACATCTGCTTTACGTGCGAGTGGCACTTGGGAGCTTGTTCCTCTTCCTTTAGGTAAGTCTACTGTTGGTTGTCATTGGGTTTATACAGTCAAACTTGGCCCGGATGACCAGATTGATCGGCTTAAGGCTCGTCTTGTTGCAAAAGGGTATACTTGGATTTTTGTGCTTGATTATAGTGATACTTTCTCTCCCATGGCTAAGGGAGCATCTGTTCATCTCTTTTTTTCCATGGTTGTTGTACGTCATTGGCCTCTTTATCAAGTAGACATTAAGAATGCTCTTCTCCATGGTGATCTTGAGGAGGAAGTTTATATGGAGCAACCATCTGTTTGTACTACTCTTGGGGAGTTTAGTGGTTGTGTGTGCATATTGCGCATGTCACTATATAGTTTGAAACAGTCCCCTCGAGCTTGATTTTGTAAGTTAAGCATAATTATTAAGTTGTTCGGCATGACTCGTAGTGAGACTGATCACTATGTGTTTTATTGGCAGCTCCTAATCTATGTATTTATCTAGTGGTCTATGTTGATGATATTGTTATTACTAGCAATGATCTGGATGGTATTACTAATCTGAAACATCTCTTTCAGCACTCCCAGACTAAGTATCAGGGCAGATTGAAATATTTTTTAGGTATTGAGCTTGCTTAGTCTAGCCTAGATATTGTTATTTCACAGAGGAAGTATGCCTTAGACATTCTTGAGGAGACTGGAATGATGGGTTGCAGACCTATTGACTCTCCTATGGATCAAATTGCTAAGCTTCTGCCTGGACAGGGGGAGCCTCTTAGAGACCTTACGAGATATAGGAGGTTGGTTGGAAAATTGAATTACCTCACAGTGACTAGACCTGACATTTCTTTTTCGGTGAGTGTTGTAAGTCAATTTATGGATTCTTCATGTGATAGTCACTGGGATCAATTGTTCGCATTCTTTGGTATATAAAGGCAGCTCCAGGCAAAAGATTACTAATCAAGGATCGTGGCCACGAGCAGATTGTTGGGTAAACAGATGCTGATTGAGAAGGATCACCTTCTAATAGACGTTCCACGTCTGGATATTGTGTTCTAGCAGGAGGTAATCTCGTGTCATAGAAGAGTAAGAAACAAAATGTAGTTGCTCGATCTAGCGCCGAAGCTGAATATTGGGCCATGACTATGGTAATGTGTGAGTTAGTTTGGGTCATGTAGTTTCTCAAGGAGTTGAGGTTTGGAGAAATCAGCAAGATGGAACTGGTGTGTGATAACCTAGCTGCTCTTCGTATTGCGTCAAGTTCAGTGTTCCATGAGAGGACTAAACTCATTGAGATCGATTGCCACTTTGTCAAAGAAAAAAAAATACTTTCGGGAGATATTGTTACAAAGTTTGTAAAGTCGAATGATCAACTAGCAGATTTTTTCACTAAGTCTCTTGCTGGTTTTCATATTAGTTACATGTGTAACAAGCTCGGTACATATGATGAGTATGCACCGGCTTGAGGGGGAGTGTTAGTTATGTGTAGTCCCACATTGGAATGAGAGTAATGTGTACTTTCTAGACTATAACTATAAATAAGACCTCTTGTATTATATTGAGTAACCAATATCAATAATATATTTTCTCTTGTGCTTTCTCACATTAAGCACTGTTGACTACAATTATGTTTCAGACTTGTATTAGTGTTTTCACACTTTGATTTATATCCGTTAGACTTTCAGTATATCAACATGTGTTAGTTTATCTTCTACATTAAGTATGTTATGATATCACATGTTGATTCAGTCATCCAGTTGGTTCGCTCGGTGATATGTAATCAAGCACCGGGTGCCGGGTTACGTCCAGGCCCAGGTTCGGAGCATGACAATATATTTCCAACTCAAGGTTTAGTTTATGTGATATTATCCGTTTAATTTAGGTGCTTATTTAATGAAACAATATTTAGTTTGACTTATATGGTATATGCAACGTCATTATTTATTTATATTTATATTCTAAAATAATAAGAGAATGGTAATTTACAATGTGGTTAGGCCGAGTAACATACTAAGAGTAAAACACATAGCAAAATTAGGACAAAGCTAATAAAAATTGCAGTAATTTTTTTTAATTAATAAATTATATTGATATTTCTATATTCATATCCATATCCATATCTATATCAATATTTTTTGATATACATAAAATAAGAGGATAGTTTGTAATGTGAAGAAACCAAGTGGCAAGCTAATAAAAGGTCATTTGACAACTTTAGGATAAAATTAATAATTAATACTTAGAAAAAAATTATTAATGGAAGTAATTAATATCAACTCCATCCTAAGTTTAACGTAAATCTTCTATTGCATACCAGACTTAAGAAAGTTAAATAAATAATCGTAATACATACTTTACATTGGTAAATTACTAAGAAATGTCATATTGTGAATAAGACCACGTAACGGAAGTCTAATAGATAAAATAAAAAAAGGTTGAAGAGTAAAAATAAATTAGAGATAATGTTAGGATATTTATACTAATAATTAGTTTTAAAAATAAAATAAATATGCAATACTTAAATTTTTTTTGACTAATTGAAATAATTTAAGAATTTAGAGCAATAGTTTAAAAATAAAATAAATATTTATGCAAGATTACAAATTTTGTCACGACCCGAATTTTTCACCCCGGGAGTCGTGATAGCGCCTACTCGTGAAAGCTAGGCAAGCCAAGTGTTATAGAATTTATTACTCCCTCCGTTCCAATTTATGTGAACCTGTTTGACTGGGCACGGAGTTTAAGAAAAAAATGAAGACTTTTGGAATTTATGGTCCTAAACAAGTTCAGATGGGCCCAAGGGTATTTGTGTGGTTATAAAAGCTTCTCATTAAGGGTAGAGTTGTAATTTTAAGCTAAATTGTTACCAAATTTAGAAAAGGGTTCATTCTTTTTGGAACGGACCAAAAAGGAAATATGTTCACATAAACTGGAACAGAGGGAGTACCTTTTTTCCTTAACCTTTAACATTTACAAGTCAATATATGATTAACAGTGGAATAATAATAATATTGAGAAATGCAGAAGACGAAATTTAGTAATTTAACTTAATACAATTACGATCCCATAGAAATAATCCACCCAGAACTGGTGTCACAATCTCACGGACTATCTAAGAATACTATAAATAGGGTCTGAACAAAGAGAAATACATGTCCGTGTCTAAAATAAGTAAGAACAGAAGGAAATAGGATAGAAGGGGACGCCAAGGCCTGCGGACGTCTGCAGGGCTACCTCGGGTTTCCGTTGGACTAAAGGCAACAACCTCACTATGGTCCAAATGCTCCAGCATCGGGATCTGCACAAAGTGCAGAGTGTAGTATCAGCACAACCGACCCCATGTGCTGGTAAGTGTCAAGCCTAACCTCGGCGAAGTAGTGATGAGGCTAGGACAAGACTACCAAATAAACCGGTGCAGTTAAATCATATACGGCAAATAATAATAACATGAACTAGCAGTTAAAGATGGGAAGGGAGAACATGCTGTGGGGAATGTCAATTACTAACAGAATTCCAGTAGAGAAGCATAAAGAACACCACAATTTCATATCAACAAGAATAAGGAAAACAGTAACAAGTGCACGACATCACCCTTCGTGCTTTTACTCTCATTCTCACCATGAAAATCAATATTCACTTTTATTCTTTCTTGTTGCGGCGTGCAACCCAATCCCAATCATGTAATCCTGTTGCGGCATAACCCGATCCAAATCGTGTAATACTATTGCGGCGTGCAACCCAATCCAAATAATATTATAATGTTGCGGCGTGCAATCCGATCCAAGTCAATGATGTTGCGGCGTGCAACCCGATCCAGATCATATAATGATGTTGCGGCGTGCAACCCGATCCAAATCATATAATGATGTTGCGGCGTGCAACCCAAACCCACCTATCCATCCTTATTACTCCTTGTTGCGGCGTGCAACCCGATCCCATATAATATTGTTGCGGCGTGCAACCCGATCCCAATATACAAATCAACACCAATCACAAAAGAATCCTGGTAAGGGAACAATAGTATAATAACAATATCTCGGTAAGGGAAACAATATCATAAGCAATAACATCCCGGCAAGGGAAACAATATCATAAACAATAATATCCTAGCAAGGGAAACAATATCATAAACAATAACATCCCAGCAAGGGAAACAACAATATACCTCATCTCGTTTCCTCAATCATTTCACAACATAAGTCTCAACTTGAGCCAATGCTCAACAATGGTCAATTGCCAAGAATACTATCATAAGCCTTGTTCAACATTTATAATCACCATATTAAGCATGTACAATACATAACAGATTCACAACAATCATAGTATAGGGCTCACGGGCATGCTTGACACCAATGTATAGATACTCGTCACCACACCTATACATCGTACTCAACACTTGACACATAGCAAATAAGACCCCAACTCCTATTCCCTCAAGGTAAGGTTAGACCAAACCCTTACTTCAATGCCACGAACACAATCAAGCCTCAACTACCGCTTTACCTCTCGATTCCACTTTCAATTCGCTTGTATCTAGCCACAATTTACTTAACAATATCAATAATTTCTAAATAAACCAATTCTAATGCATAAAAATAGGTTTTCTAATGATTTCCCCAAAAAGTCAAAATCCGACCCCGGGCCCACTTGGTCAAAATCCAAAGTTCGAACCAAAACCCGATCACCCATTCACCCACGAACTCAAATATATAATTTATTTTGAAATCTGACCTCAAATCGAGGTCCAAATCCCCAAAATTTAAAAATCCTAAGTTGTACCCAAAATCACCCAGTTTCCCATGAAAAACCCTTAATTTTGAAATAAAATCATGTAAAAAGATGGATTAGATTTAAAGAAATGAGTTAGAAATGACTTACTAATGATTTGGAGAAGAACCCTTCTTTGGAAAATCGCCCAAGAGAGTTTAGGGTTTGAAAGAGTTTGAAAAATGGATGAAATCCCGTCTGAAATCCCACTTATTAGGTGCAGATGTCGCAATTGCGACTAGGGTTTCGTAATTGCGAACCCTTCAAAAGTCTGCTACCTTCACATGCGAAGGATTTGTCGCATTTGCGACTCCTGAGGATCTCTGCCATCTTCGCAATTGAAAAGGAAATGTCACATTTGCGACTGTTGGGATTTCTGCGGGCTTCGCATTTGCGAAGAATTGCTCGCAAATGCGAGCAAACTAGCCAGGGCATATTTTCACAATTGTGAACAGCCCCTCGCGATTACCAAGATGACAAGCTTCACAATTGCGATCCCTGATCTCGCAATTGCGAGATCAGAGGCCAACACCAGACCTGCAACCTGCAAAAATTTTCCTAAGTCCAAATTCACTCCGTAGCCTATCCAAAACTCACCCGAGCCCTCGGGACTCCAAACCAAGCATGCACGCAAGTCTTAAAACATCATACGGACTTGCTCGCGCGATCAAATTATCAAAATAACATCAACAACCACGAATTCAACCTCAAATTCATCAAATCACCCAAGAACATTGAAATTTCTATTTTCTCAACTATAGGTCCGATTTATACCAAACCAATTCCGATTCTTACCAAATTTTACAGATTTAACTTATTTATTATTATAAACTTGTACCAGGCTCCGGAACTAAGATACGGACCCGATACCATCAAGAACATGCATCATTTCATTTCAAAAAGCCTTTATATTTTCCAGCAAATAATTTTCATAAAAAATTCTTTTCTCGGGCTTGGGACCTTGGAATTCGATTCCGGACATACGGTCAAGTCCCATATTTTACTACAGACCCTACAGGATTGTTGCATCATGGGTCCGGGTCCGTTTACCAAAAATATTGACAAAAGTCAACTTTAATCAATTTTAAAGGCCAATTTCATTATTTTACTTAGATTTCACATAAAAACTTTTCAAAAATGCATCGGGACTGCGCACGCAAATCGAGGTGAGATAAAAGGAGACTTTTTAAGGCCCGAAAATACAGAATTCGCTTTCTAAACGATATTTGGATAATGATATTAAATGAAGTGACAAGTTAATGAAAAACGACATGAAAATATGATAATACTATATATTAGACTTTAAATACATGTTTTTTGAATTATACTTATACTTTGAATTAGTTTAAATAAATTAAATATCTACATAATATAATATTATTGATACATTTAAATGATAAAAGTGTCCTGAATAAAAGGATAAAATGTAAAAATACATTATATTTAAAGAATAAAAAAGTTATAATTATCGATGATTGTTAAAAGAAAAATAATCAAGACATTAAGTCAGTTGGTAAACTAATAAAAAATCACATGACAAGATGATAGTATTAAGTAATAAGTAATACAATAACTATAAGCAAAGAACAAAAAGAGAAAAAAATATAGAAGGATAAGACATATTTGAACTTGATACGTAAAACAAAGTTTAGTAAGAATTTTATTAAAATAATATGATTGAATATGCTCAAACAAGATAGATCACAACGTGACATGTTCAATATTCTTTAATATTCATCGCGGAACAAAATGCAAGTAATAAAATCAAGAGATTTTGTGGTTACAGATTTAAAAGGAAAAATAAAATATCTTATCCACTACGAGTTTTGAAAAATGATTTCATGTCCTCTTCTTTCTTAATATCTAATGATTATCTGTAATTTTTATGTGAAAGTTTAAATACTAAGGTTATTTGCACACAACCTAAATAATACAAATCATAATTTGACATAGTTTATGTCCGCGCATCGCGCAGGTACTAATACTAGTGGTTACTAAAGAGTAGGAGTGTCAATGGATATTTCAAAACCGATTAAACCGATTGAACCGTACTGTACTGAATCGATTTTTAGTTTTTTTTTAATAAAATTGCGCTCCACGATGTCGAGGCGTGACATTTAGGCCATGGATAATAGATTTTTGAGATTGCATATTTTTGAGCTTAGCAAAGAACTTGCTTGTGTTGTTATGTAGTTGTCCTTGTTTGAGCACATCAAAGCTCGCCAGTATGATGATCCACATTTTTTGGTGTTTAAGGACGGGATGCAGCGAGATGGTGCTAAGAAGGTGGTTGTTGGGGAGGATGGTGTGATGCTACTTCATGGGCAGATTCAGGTTTCTAATGTTGACGGTACAAGAGAATAGATTATTGAGGAGGCTCACAATTCGAGGTATTCCATTCATCTAGATGCTTTGAAGATGTATCGCTATTTGAAGCAGCATTATCGGTGGTAGAGGATGAAGAAGGACATTGTCAGGCATGTGTCATGTTATTTGAATTGCCAGCAAGTGAAGTATGAGCATAAAAAACTAGGTGGTTTGCTTAAGAAAATAGATATACTGGAGTGGAAGTGTATTACAACCCATGTTTTCTTCCTAAAAGTGCGTCGTAAGTAAACTAACTTAAGACCAAAAATGAGATCATCTTTGGAAGTATATAAAGTAAGTTATCATGGTACCTCGGATGTTACATATATTGAAGATATAAAAAATAAGTACAAAGAGGGTTGAAAGGTTTAGAAGTTAGGGAATTGAAGAAAATAATGTTTCGTCGAAAGTCAAAGAGTTGGGAATGTTATACATTTACTTTTAGGGTGAGACTAGGGTGCTTAATATGATAATGAGGTTATGTTAGTTGTATGATAGTCGTGTGTTATGTTTTGAAGTGAAGCAAGTTGTGAAACAAAAGTCGATGGAAGTCATCACAAGTTATGTTCATAGGTTTTTGCTAAAATTTGAGTCAAATGTAACTACAATTTTCTCCCAATATACTTAGATTTATGGGGTGTTCCACCCATTATTTGAAAATCTATAATTCTATTTTTAATGCATTAAACCATTTGTCAATACGTATGACGACCCAAAGGGTCATCACATGTTTTAATTGAATTCTGTGTCTCCGAGGCCTTGACAACCTCATTTAAAGTCGCCTCGATTTGCGTGCGCAATCCAGGCGCGTTGCCAGGAAGCTTAAATATGAAATTCTATAAAAACAATGTTAAGTTTTGATGTTAAAATGAATAAATTTGATTTTGGTCAACATTTTGGGCAAACGGACCCGGACCCATGATTTGATGGTCCCAGAGGGTCCGTAAGAAAATATGGTACTTGGGCGTATGCCCAGAATCAAATTCTGAGATCCCAAGCTCGAGAAATAAATTTTTTCGAAAAATTATTTTTTGGAAATATTTAAGAAAATTAGAAATGAAATATGATTAGAAAGCGATTGTATCGGGCCCGTATTTTGGTTCCGGTGCCCGGTACAGGTCTTATATATGTTTTAAGTCCTTCCTATGAAATTTGGTTGAAAACGGACGTCGTTTGACGTGATTCAGACTTGAATTTCTAAATTTGAAACTTGATGAAGTTTGAGGAAAAATTCATGATTTTGAGGTTTGATTTTCATTGTTTTTGAGGTTATTTAGGCGATTTGATCACACGCATAAGTTTGTATGATATTGTTGGGTTCATATGTGTGTTTGGTTAGGAGCCCCGAGGGCTCGGGTGTGTTTCAGAATGGTTTTAGACTTATAAAAATTGCAGTTTTTTGCTGTTCAGTGCCCAGGGATTTTGTTCTTCACGTTCGCGTGGGACCTCTCGCGAACGCGTAAGGCAAACCTCCCAGGTGCCAAAATTCTTCTTCGTGAACGCGAGGCAAAGGAGGGATACCCTTTGCTAATGCGACACAGCATATGCGAACGCGTAGGGATCAGGGGAGGGTCACCAGATTTGTTCATCGCGAACGCGTTGCTTGGCACGCAAACGTGAAGGCTTAACAACCTAACCCATCGCGAACGTGAGAGGTCGATAGCGAACACGTAGAGTTAAATCGCCCAGTGATTTTTAAAAACCCAAAACTGAACACTTACGGGATTTCTCAAAATTTTACGAGACTTCTTCTTCTCCAAAGCTCCTAGGCGATCCTTGAAGCACTTTTTCACCAAAATCTCTTGAGTAAGTAATTTTTAATTCGTTTCCTTCTATTTTCATCACCATCTATTGAATTTCTAGGCCTAAAACATGTGACTAATGGTAGAAAATTAGGAATTTGGGTAGAGTTAGGATTTTTAATTAATTATAATTTAGACCTCGTTTTGGGGTCGAATTCTGAAAATAAATATATATTTGGGCTCGTGGGTGAACGGGTGATTTGATTTGGTCTGAACCTCGTGTTTTGACCAAGCGGGTCTGAGGTCAATTTTTGGGTTTTTGGGAAGAATGATTGGAAAGCTATAATTAGGCATTGGATTCGAATTGTTTAGCATTTATTGATATTATGAAGTCATTTGTGTATAGATACAATTGATTTGGAGCCGAATTCGAAAGGAAAAGCGGTATTCGAGGCTTGAGTTGGCCGTGAAAGTTCGAGGTAAGTGTTTGGTCTAACCTTAGCTTAAGGGATTAGGAGTTGTGTCCTATTTACTATTTATTTTCTTGTTGAGTACGACGTATAGGCATGGTGATGAGTGTCTATACATTGGTGTCAAGCATGACCGTAAGTCTTATATTGTGATTTTCATGACTTCGTTGTATTATTCATGCCTTGGTGAGTATTTCTATTTGTTGTGTAAAGTTGTGGAAATAATTATGACTTATGAACATTGAGAAGTGTTGGCTACAGTTATAGAACGGATTGCGAAAGTATAAGTGATAATTGAACCTCTAGAGAATTGGTTCGAGTTGTGAAGTGAATTGTGAAGTAAAAGTGAGAAAGAGAAGAGATCATTATGTTGCCCCTTGGCGGGCTATTGTTGAGTTGTGGTTCCCTGGCATTGTGTTCTTAATTGATATTACAAATGCTTAGGTTAATGATTCTTTGTGTTGAGCAAGGACTATAATTATAGTTGATATAGTTAGGTGTTGTAATAGGTTTGGTTATAGCAGAGGTAGTTAGGTGAAGTAACAAGTTTGGTTATAGTTGTGGTAGTTAGATGTTGTAATGGGTTGGCTATAACTGTGGTAGTTAGATGTTGGAACAAGTGTGGTTATAGCTATTTCTTCCTTGCCGAGACATGATTACTTATGCTATCGAATCCCTTGCCGGGATAGTGAGGACCTTATTGATCCCTTATCGGGACTCTCGTTATAATTGTAAATATTATATATGGATCGGGTTGCACGCCGCAACAATATTATATATGGATCGGGTTGCACGCTGCAATAATATTATATATGGATCGAGTTGCATGCTGCAACACTATTATATATGGATCGGGTTGCACACCGCAACAATATTATATATGGATCGGGTTGCACGCCGTAACAACATTATATATGGATCGGGTTGCACGCCGCTATAATGTTATATACGGATCGGGTTGCATATCGCAACAAATATAGAACAAAATGGGAGCGGGTGGTACGCCTACCACAAGATATAATAAAATGGGAGCGGGTGGTACGCCTACCACAAGATATAATGATATGGGAGCGGGTGGTACGTCTACCACAAGATGTGAAAAAAAAGTGAAATCTGCCTTGTTTTCCTTACTCTTGCTAGGGGTTGAATTTTGATTCCTTTATAGTTTTTTTGATATTCTATTTTTACTTGTTATTCCCCGAAGCATGTTTACCACTCCCATCTCTACTTGCTTATTTCTGCTTTACTTTCCGTTGTATATTATATAACGACACATGTTTATTTGGTAGTCTGGTCCTAGCCTCGTCACTACTTCGCCGAGGTTAGGTTAGGCACTTACCAGCACATGGGGTCGGTTGTGCTGATACTACACTCTACATTTTTTTGTGTAGACCCAAGTGTTGTAGACTTCGGACCGCGGTGGGATTGTTGATTCTAGCTCATCAGGCAACCCGAGGTAGTCCTGCAGGTGTCCGTAGGCCTTGGCGTCTTCTTCTATCTACTATTCCTGTTTCTTTCATGCATTTCCAGAGACAATGTTATATTTATTTCTTTCAGACTTTTATTTGTAGTATTCTTAGACCGTTTGTGAAATTGTGACACCAGTTCTGGGTATTCAAGACTCAAACAGTTGTATTGGATTCATGTTCATCTAGCTTATTGCTTTTCTTCCGCTTATGTTAAATTCCATTGTTTAAATGATCTTATTTTGCAATTGTAAATGAATATAAAATGGGCAAAAAGGTAAGTTGTTCACATAACTGGCTTGCCTAGTTCACATTAGTAGGCGCTATCACGACTCCCGAAAGTGAAAAATTCGGGTCGTGACAATACGATATCGGAGTAGAGAGATATTTGCATTTTTGCGACACTGCGCAGACTGCTAGGTGACAAGTAGGTGTGTCACCTACTTGCTTTAATGAGAGTCCAAAAATGGGCCAGTTCGGGTTGTCCAAAGAGAACTTTTAAAAGCCTATTTTGTTCATATAATACATTGATAAGAGGGCACAATAACCAGACCTAAACCCCTGCAAACATCCTCTCAAAAATTGAACAGAAACCCTAATTGAATTTCTCTCCTTTTCAAGTTCTAGTTGGAGGAAAAACCTTGAGTGTGAAGAACCAAGATTTGAGCTGAGTTATTCAACTAATAAGGTAAGTTTACTATTCTCTGTCATCTATTTTTTCTTCTGGATATGTGTGCAAAATCATTCTATAATTGCAAGAACTCACGGGACGGTGATCGGAAGCTGTGAGTTCGAGATAATCACTTGTAGCAGACTGTTTTGTGTTACTGTTGAATTGTGTGTTTTAATATTGTTTTATGGAGTTTTGGAGAAGGAAGGGTGTGGATAAACACCACATAAATACAAGGTGGTGGGCTAGTCGTTCTTCGTAATATTTTCAAGTCGTTTGACACTACTACGATGGCCGTTTTGTGATGAAGAGATTGGGGTGTGTTGGGCTATTTTGTAGTATCTTATTGTGCATATAAGGTTGGAAAATAATGTATATATATTATTATTATTGTGTTCTTGTAGTGTTGGTGTTATCTTGAATTTGGAGGAAGTAAGGATTAAGGGGAAATGTTGCCTGTTTTAATACAAAATAAGCTTGTCGTTCGTTGTGCGATAGTTGTACCTTTTGTAACTTAATGATAGTATTATTATTGTTGTTGTAGATTAAGGTGCGAAGAGAAGTTCAACTTGGTGATTGGAAAGATTGTGATAAGGTATGTTAAGACTAAACCTTTCCTTCATTTTGGCATGATCCCGTAACTACATGCGTTTGATAATGAGACATAAATAAAACTTCTTATTCCTGAATTTATGTACATTATCCTAATCTCATAAGCTACAGTATTTTCCCTTATCGGAACTTCATATTCAGTTTAGTTTTGTCTTCTTTCAGCAAAGAAAGCAGAGAGTCTATATATATATATACACACACATACACACACAATATTATAGTATTTTTACCACCATCGAGCTATAATCGATGGCAAGGCCTCTATTGGGAAACCTTCGATCAGATGGTAAGTTATATACTGAGCCTATAGTGGCCGATCGCCTATGAGCGAGCCCAAAATGGTCGAAATACAGAGCCCAGTATGGTCGAACACCTATGAGCGAGCCTTCTATGGCAGAGCAGTTACACATACTGAGCGTGATAGGGCCGGACAACTATTTTACTTACTATATTGAGAGAGATGAGTCAGTATCAACAAGTAAGCATATTTTCAAATTATATTTGACTCCCTTGTACTTTCAGTTATTATATTATAGGTTTAGTTCCAACGTTCAGTTATTCTGTTGCCACATACTCGGTATATTATTTCATACTGACATCCTGCATTTCATGCCTGCAGGTCCTGATAGACAACTGGATAGACCTTCCTAGTAGACAAAGTCAAACATCAACTTAGTTGGTAAGCTCCACTTCCTCGAAGTTACCAGGTCGATACCTTGGAGTCCATTTTATATAAACATGTTAGATGGGTAGGTCGAGGCCCTATCCTGACCATGATACATTTTAGTTATCCCTAGAGGCTTGTAGACGAGTCTTGTACATTTTTGATGTCACTATTGTGGCTTTACCAGCACTATGTAGATGTTTAGTTTGGTATCGCTGGTTGTAGACGTTATTTTTAGATGATTCAGAATATGGGCTCATTGGCCTAAGTTGAGGTTATCCCTCTAGAGTTCCCAGTTATAGAATGATATGTACAGGCCGAGTATGGCACCGGATGCCGGCCATGCCTCTTCAAGTTTGGGGCGTGACAAAGTGGAAGCGCATTACTATTGTAACGACCCGACCGGTCGTTTTGAGTACTAGCGCTCCGTTCAGCAGTCGGCGTCCACGAACAGCTTCATTTAAGGTATTATGACTTGTATGCGTGGTTGGAATTAAATTTCAAGAAGTCCAGAGTTGGTTTGGGAAGAGAATTCTCATTTCGAAAGCTTAAAGTTGAAAGAATGAGCAAGGATTGGAATTTCAAGTAAATGACCTCAACATCGGGATTTGAAGGTTCCAGCAGGTTCGTATGATGATTTCGGACTAGGGCGTATGTCCGGATCGGGTTTTGGATAACCCGGGAGCGTTTTGGTGCCTAATGTGGAAGTTGGCATTTTAGAAGAAATTTCATAAGTTTGGTTTGAAGTGCATATCGGTGTTATCAACGTCCGTTTGGAATTCCGAGATTGTGAATAGCTCCGTATAGTGATTCTGGAGTTGGGGGCGCGATCGGAAGTGAATTCGGAGGTCCGTAGA
>MU750010.1:0-61335 GCA_026770625.1 Nicotiana glauca | reverse complement strand
GGATTAATATGTGAAATGAGAATAAATGATCATTGGACCACTAGAGTGTGTCAAAGTTGACCATCTCGTCTCTACCCCTTCGGGATTAGGCGGGACACTTATTGAGTACACGTTGATTACGTACCCATACTACACTTCTGTGCATTTTTGTTGCACATGTATACTTCATTTTAACGGCCTACTGGGCGCAGCAACACGGACGATTCAGGGACTAGGTGAGCTGCAAATTACGAGGCGACCTGCAGCTAGTATAGTTCCTTTCTGCACTTTGATTATTTATTTCCTGTCCATTGTATTCCGTACAGAGGTTGTATTTTATTATCAGTAGTCGCTCATGCACTTGTGACACCGGGTTCTGGTATGGTTTTCGAAAAGTGTGATTTAATTGTTATTGTCAATTTGAATTGAAGCAAAACCCTTTTATTTATGAAAAAAGAAATTGGAAGGAAAAACCTTAGATTTTTAAAAGTATTAAACGAGGAATTTATTGATGGGTTAGTTGGCTGGCCTGACAGATGTGTCCGGCGCCACCACGACCCTTAGTGGATTTTGGGTCGTGACAACTATGTACTTTGTGGTAGGCTTTCACTGACCTTGAGTAACGTTGATGCTATTAGGGTCAATGTGGATAGGTTGACTAAGTTTGCACATTTAATTCCGGTTATGACTTCTTACACTTCAGAGAGGTTTTTTCAAATCTACATTAGAGAGATTGTTCGTTTGCACGATGCACGTATTTCTATCATTTTAGATTGGGGTACTCAATTCACATTGCACTTTTGGAGGGGTGTTAAGCGAGAGATGGGTAGTAGTGGATCTTAGCACTACATTTCACCCATTGACGGATGGGAAATCCGAGCGCACTGTTCATATATCAACTCCTACCATTGGAGATATTTTCTTAAAGCAATAACTATAAATCCAGCATTTTTCAGATTGCTTTGGATGAGGCCTTGTATGGTAGGTGGTGTTGGTATCCTATTGTTTGGTTTGCGCCTGGTGAGGCTAGGTTTGTTGGGTACTGATTTTGTTCATGATGCTTTGGAGAAAGTGAAGTTGATTCAGGCGCGGCTTCACACAGCATAATCCAAATAGAAGAATTATGCGGATATGAAGGTCCGTGATGTGGCTTCCATCGATACTAAGAAGGTTCTTCTTAGAGTTTCACCTATGAAGGGCGTGATAAGATTTGGGAAGAAGAGCAAGTTGAGCCCTAGGTATATCGGCCCATTTGAGGTTTTATAATGAGTTGGTGAGGTTTCTTACAAGCTTACTTTGCCACCCAGCTTGTTGGGAGTTCATTTGGTATTTCATGTTTCCATGATCCGAAAGCATCATGAAAACAAGTTGTATGTTTTGGACTTTAGCACGGTGCAGTTAGAAGAGAGTCTGGCTTATGAGGAGGAGCTTGTGACCATTTGGATAGGCAGGTCCGAAAGTTGAGGTCAAAAGAGATTGCATCGGTGAATGTGCTTTGGAGAGGCCAACCGAGTAAGCAGGATACTTGTGAGACCGAGTCAGATATGTTGAGTAGCTATCCACACCTTTTGAGCAGCTCAGGTATGTCTCTAAACCCATTCGAGGATGAACATTTTCTTAAGAGGTGGAGAATGTAATGAGGAGACCGGTCATTATGACTATCAGAGCCCCATGCCCATATTTGATGCTTCTCGTATGTATTTTTTTTTATGTTTTATGAGTTGGTGGGACGGTTGGTTTGGTATCGAGAAGTTTTGCCCATTGAGCAGCCAAGATGAGACATGTTGACAACATAGTGGTACTTAATGGAGGAAGAATTGTAGAGAAAGGCACCCATGATACACTAATGGCAAAAAATGGCTCGTATGTAGCCTTGATGCAACCTCACTTCGGGAAGGGATTGCGTCAACAGTGACTTTGTTAAATGATGACAGCCTCTAGTATCTGTAATCATACTTTATGTCGCTGAAGATCTTGCCAATTTTCCACCATGTTGGGAACCGCGGCAGACTCCCTCCAAAATGGTGCTCCACTACTTGGAAAAGATTAAGCGCTGGAAATGATAAAGATATTTGATCATATGTTTTAATAAGGAAGGTTCAGGCAGTGAAACTGATAGTTTAAATGATCCACTTCTCAAAGGATTTCTAAGAGAGAAGGGTGTGGCCTAAGGAAGTACTACCAAATTAATCACGAGAACGCAATAAATCGTCGTTTGTCGGTAGAAAAAATGACCCGCCATATCATTTGAGAAGCTTCAGAGAAAGCACGTTAGAAAATTTTCCCCTTTCGTTAGTTTTTAACTTGGGTCTGTTAGTGAGACTAAATATGCTCAACTTTAGCAAAGCTAAGGGATTAAAGATGCTCTGGGTTATATTTGAAGGACAAAAATGAACCTAGTCTCATAGATAAGGGACAATTTTAGTCAAAAACTCAGGTTTAGTTAGAATGATCCATTCCTCAAATTAGTTGAGGAAGGAGTTTTTTGCATTCCGTTAGGCCAGAAGATAGGATGTCGAAACATATTCTTTGGGAGGATTGGGATTATTTCTTGTCTCCTCATGGTAAATTTGATTTGTTATTTTAGAGTTGAAATGAGTTTAGCCGTAGCTTTGATTACCGATTTTTCCTTCTCTATTCTTTTGGGGTGTGTTGTAGTTTAGTTTCTCTGTTCATTTTTTCTACTGAAGTTCCCCTGGCCATCGTACTATATATTTTTCTTACATGTTAGTTGTAGAAAGCTGGAAAAAAATTGAAACATATACATTGTAATATTTGGTACTTGGTTTGGGAAACATTTTTGTAATTTCATTGAATTGCCTTTGCCTAGATATTGAATTATGTATTCATTGCAAGAGGATATATAGAATCCATGACACTATATGATTGCCTGCCTTAGATACAGACAGGTTGAGAGCAATTCTAGATGTCCAGCACCTGAAAAGAGTCAGCCACCACTTTAAGTTTGTTACGGAATTTTCTCCATCGCCTTTCATTTGCTCCCACGATTAGTGTATAGTATCTCCCTGCACAAAAATTTCTTAATTTGAAGGCAGAAACTAAAAAAATTTGTGATGTAAATTGGTTAGTGGTTACCATTTCCAATTGCTATGGTAGCGAATGCTGCCCTTGAAAAATTTGGAGATGTCAATACATATTCAAAGGTGCAATAGTTTTTCCCATCCCTACTTCTCTACATCAGTTAGAGAAATAACGTCAATATATATTCAAAGGAGCTGTTCATCTAATACTTTACTAATAGAGAGAGATCATTAATCATACCTCCCTCATTTCCATTATGTTTGCCACCTGATTTGGTGCAGAATAAACATGTTTTACCAGGTTGGCCACAACCTTTTGAAGAAAATAAATCAGCAAGTAACACATTCATCATTTCTATTGCATCTACATACATAGAAATATTTGGGAGAAATTCAAAAATAGCCAGACGTTGAAAAATAGTCAAAGTTTTAAAAGTCATCGAAATTTAGCAACTTTAAATCTGAGCGAAAACACTGTTCAAAATCAGAAAAAATACGCCCGCAAATTTTACGGGAGTTCCAGCATAAGTATGCTTGAACTCCAGGATAACTATGCTGGAACTCCCGCAAATTTTACGAGAGTTCAAGCATAATTATGCTGGAAACTCCCGCACATTTTACGGGAGTTCC
This sequence comes from Nicotiana glauca, assembly GCA_026770625.1. NCBI lineage: Eukaryota > Viridiplantae > Streptophyta > Magnoliopsida > Solanales > Solanaceae > Nicotiana > Nicotiana glauca. The sequence continues at coordinate 57,685 of MU750010.1, read as the reverse complement.
AGCAAGTATAATTGTCCAGTATAATATACTGGAGTTTGGAGCACTGGTGCTCCAGTCTCCCGCAAATTTTACAGGAGTTAGCAAAGTATACCGGTCGAGCATAATATGCTGGAGTTCGTACACAAATGCACTAAAACTCCCGTATATTATACTGGACCGGTCCCTGTTGCAGCAAAATAGTGGCTATTTTTCATCTATACCACGATATTTTAACAATATTTACCTCTTCCATTGGCCCTAAATCATGGATATCTGATTTATCAGTTGGTACAAAACTTAGTCGGACATTTTGCAGTTGTAGATATCTGTCCTTAAATGCAGAATCGTGACCTCTGAAATCAAATTCCTGTCCGTGTTTCCAATTCCAAGTCAAAGAAAATAATTTCAAATAATAAAAAAAAAAGTAACATACATACATACCCTCCAATCTGATGGATAGTAATACGAATAGCCATCTTGTTTGTCAACAAAGACTTCATAGTTTTCTGGTTTTCCTGCAGACACCATGTGATAAATTCTCCAAGAAGAAAAGACAAATTATCTAATTATAACAGAGTGAGTAGGTACCTTGAGCCAGAAGGGGACTCGTGGGTAATAAAAGAGCTCCTACTCCCAATAGAAATGCCCTCCTCATCCCACTTCCTGAAACAGAGTAAATTCAAAAACACTAAACGGTTGATATATAAGCTTTTACCTCAAACATAATTGGCTTACTCTCTTGATGAGATAATGTGTTTTCTGATGCTGAGCATGCCATAATGTTCGCATGTCTATTCAGAGTGTTGCCTTCTCCACTAATCCTATTAGTTATCGCTGCCGAGGGAAGACTCAGTGAGAGTGAAGTAGCTGCCATTTTTGCATATTTTTTTTTCCCCTTCTCATAAAGTGTTGGATATAGATATTATAGTCTTCTCTTTGATTGGTTCACAATTAAAAGCATTTTTAGAATTATTTTTCTTTTGCTTTTTATTTTTTCCTTTACAGGATAAGATGTAAATGAATCGAGAGGATGACGTTTCCTGCCAAGGTTCATTGGCCTCTGGACGTGCACAGATAGCCCATTTCGGCAACCCAATTCAAGATAAAAATAGCCTGGGCTAGCCCGTTCTCGGATTGATTATTCAAAAATAGCTTGCGTTTGCAAAGACATTAAAAAATAGTCACTATTTTGCTGCAACACGGAAAGTTCCAGCTTAATATAGTGGAGATCGGTGCACCTTAAACACGCGAAAAGTTTCAGTATAATATACTGGACATTGGAGCACTAGTGCTCCAATCTCCACTATATTATGCTAGACCGGTATAGTATACTGGAACTCCAGTATATTATACTAGAGTATTTTTCCGAATTTTGAACAGTGTTTTCGTTCGAATTTATCTTTATATGAAAAGTAGCTAAAATTCCATTACTTTTGAAACTGTGACTATTTTTGAATAACCACCTATAAATCTGACTATTTTTAAATTTCTTCCCAATTTAAGTCATGGCTGAAGTTTATAAAATTTTACAAGTTTAGCCATTTTGGAAACAACTTCAAACTCAAATTGCAAAAATTTTCTTCTAAAATTATAAATTTAGTCTGAAGTTGGAAGGTCACATATATTAATAAACTTTAAGTACTTATGCATGAATTTCAGGCGTATATAGCTGAACTTCAGGCACGTATACATGAAGTCCATGCTTTTCATGTCTCTCATGTCCATGCATATGAAGTTTGGCCGGCCAACGTCAAACTTCAAAATCAATTTCTCTAAAGCTTGAACTATCAATTTTTATCGCTACCAATATTTTCAAGCTTTTTCAACAACTCCTTGATTTAAACTCAACTTCCATAATCAAAATTCAAGATCCACTTCTTCAAGCTTGCAAATATTTTAAAGTTTTTTTAATAACACTCACTTGATTTAAACTCAATTATGATATTCAAAATTCTTGATTGACTTTTTCAGGTTTGCAAAAATGGTGATCTTTGTATATTTGATATTCAAGACCCCTCTTTATAATAGATTCGAAACATCAAATATATACTACTATGTACTCTATACACAAATTCGAAACATACTATTATACAACAACCAATTATGTTTTTGAAAAGAGTTAACGATAGATTAAATGAGAGCATCCAAATAAGCTGCGTCATGAAATTTTTACAGTGGTTCTTTCAAAACTTAATGAGATAGGTAATGGAGCATCCAAATAGGTGCCCCATAAAATCCTTACTATGGATCTTTAAAAGATTAGTGGTCTTTGCTTCATAGGTACTGAGTTAAAAAAGATACTTCCTCTTTTTTGCTCATGTGATACATTATTTTTTGCTAGTTCGTTATAAAAAGAGCGACGCATTTTTAAATTTGGTTGTCCTTTACTTTTAAGATTTTGACCTACTAAATTTAAAAGTTATCACTGTGAAAAGACAAGATGAGATATGTGAGACCATTTTTGACATTTTTATTTTATTTTACCATGTTTTTCATTGAAAAACTAACTAGTGGAAAGTAAAATCTTCACTTCGTACATATTTAGGTGTGATAATAGTCATCTTCTATTTATTGAACTCTGTACCTAGTTAAATTACGTCGTATAAATTAAAACAGTTACTCCCTCCGTTCTAATTTATGTGAACCTGTTTGACTGAGTACGGAGTTTAAGAAAAAAATGAAGACTTTTGGAATTTGTGGTCCTAAACAAGTTCAGATGGGGTCCAGAGTATTTGTGTGGTTATAAAAGCTTCTCATTAAGGGTATAGTTGTAACTTTAAGCTAAATTGTTACCAAATTTAGAAAGAGTTTATTCTTTTTGGAACGGACCAAAAAGGAAATAGGTTCACATAAACTGGAATAGAGGGAGTACAAAGTTGCCACTCTCAATGTTGCTAATTGAAATATAGCTAGTAATTGCAAGATAGTTAAAAAAAAATAGTCGTAACTTAAAAATGCAGAAAAATAATTGAACAATAACCATACGAACCATTTTTTTTTTTTTTTGGAGTTCAAAGTTCTGCAAATGGAACTTCAGGACATTATCTTCGAGTTCAAAACTTACACAAATTAAACTCCAAGATTGTCTCTTGAAGTTTGAACCTTATACAAGATCTTAAGTTTTAGAGGTTGTTTGAGTAAGCTTATAAGCGGGTCGAACTAGCTTATAAATATTTTTTAACTTATTTTATGCATTTAAAAAAATATTAAAAATGCTTATAAACTATGTGCTTATACATACATATATTTTTCTATTATATAAAAAAAAAAAGATGGTCGACCAAGAGCATATATGTTATTTCAAAAAAAAATCTTGCATTGTTTTCATTCATTAAATGCAAATTTATCCTCCTTGATACACGTAGACCCTATATTCCCTTAACCACAACATTCCTTTAAAAGTTTAAATACATTGTTGAAAGACTACTTTTGTATGGAGTTACTCCATGCAAATACTCATTTCGAACGCTTTTTTCTCATTTGATAAAATAATTCATTTTTGTTTTATTTAACTAAAAGTTTTTACAGAAAAAGTAAATTTAAGTTTTAAATAATAAAGTAACAAAAAGAAGTATCGATAAATATTTGTAAGATTTTCATATTTATCCATACTATTTTAACACAATTTAAACAATAAAATTAAAAGATTTTCATGTATCCACACTATTTGAAGGCATTTCAAACTATAAAGTTTTATATTCAAAAGTAATTTTAAAAAGTAAGTTTGTTAAATCTTAAAAGTTAATTTAAGTGATGAGATTTGTTCACATGATCTAGGAGGCTATCTCTTATATGCTTAATTGATGTGAAAATTTAATTTATATGGTATGAACTCCATTCTTCATGATAAGTTTTCAACTATCTATAAATTGTCTTAAAATATTATTTATTAGAAATTTTATATTATTTTATTATAAAAATTAACATATGGTAGATCTATAGAAAAAATAAAAATATTTCTCTTATCTCCTTTATTAAGATAAAAAATTAAAACCCCTATAATTTATATAGACTTCTATCAGATATTTATTATCTTATTATTTTTAAGAGTTATAATAAAATATAATTTGAACTACTATATTGAATTACTGCCATTAATATCGTGTTACTATTTGTTTAATGTAGTTAGTTCTCTTTGTTTGAAGTAGAAATTGCATTTTTATGGATCCAAGTCCTCTTAGAAGTTCTCTTTGTATACTGCACCAAAAATTCTTTTGATTTTGTTATATACAAGACATGTAAAATCATAAGTTTTTTTCAACTTTTATCATATTGTAAAGAATAATGTTATTCATTTTAATTTTCATGAAGTAGCTGAATGTTTTCTGTTGAAATACTTGCAAGACCAGTTTGGATGTATTCAACATTAGTTTACAAATAGATTGATAAGCTTTTTATTCTAGAAAATTTGTTAATATTAATTACACTCGTAGCTTTAATGTATACTCTAGTTAAATATTCAAATATAGTGGGGAAATAATACTATTCAAATCAACTTTTCAGTTTGCTGTTTATATTTGACATGGATGATAAAATGAGTATTATAGCACATAGTTATTTTATGTTAATTGAAGCAACTTAAATTGGTTATAATTTATAGTTTAATTTTTTGTAAATTATAAAAATAAATTAATTGAAAATTGTGATCCCAATATCATTCTCTATCAGTTATTAAATGGATATAACAATGATCGATTTATTTATCAAAAAATTAGCGGAGTAACAACAAACAATAATTTTAAGATTACAATGTTGGGCTCGTATACGGGCCTTTCCTCATCTAGTCTATTTTATAGAAGAGAGAAGAGGAGGTTGAACAAGGGCATAATAGTCATTTTAAATATATTAGTGCATTGTTTGTTTGTATACTAGGCTCAAAAGTCTGGTTGTGGGTTCTTAATAACAGGAAAACCCAAAACTAACGTGCCCATAAGCTATTAAATTCTTTAGGTGGACCTCACTTTCCATTCAACCTTCACTATCTTCATTAAATGTATTACTTGATTGTTATTATTATTTTTTCAATAAGTATTTTTAACTAGAAAAAAAATATTTTTTTTGATAATTTTATAACTCAAATGTTCGCCTGATTAAAAATACTAAGGTCACATATATTTATATATGAAAATTCTATTATCTCTTTAACAAAATATTATTTTGTTTATTAACTATTCCAGGTAAAGAAGATTTTATTAAAAAAGAATTAGTGATAATGTATGTAGATTTACATTCAAATGTTATTATATCATTATCAATTGGTATCATTTTATACAAAGTTCTCATTAAATAGCAATTTCAATTGGAATTGTCACGACCCATTTTTCCCATAATAGGTCATGATGGCGCCCGACGCTATGTCAGGCCAGCCAACGCGGAAGTATAATTAAGTTCTCATTTTACTTTTACCAAAAACTAAGTATAACATATTTTCAAGTTAAAATTAAGGCCAATAGTGGTAAATAATGTATCAAATAGTTATACAACCCAAAAAATAAATGTCTACTAACGTGTGTGCCAGAGCCCGGTGTCACAAGCTACGGACAACTAGTAGAATATACACAAAGGAATAATATATTATCCTACTGTCTGAATCAGGATAGACAGAAATAAAAGTACAGAGAAAGACTTCTTCGGCTGAGGATCGACATGAAAAAGAAGCAGCTCACCGTAGAAGTTCCAGATGTGCTCACTGATACGCACCAGAATGATGTCCAGATTCACATGCCTCAGATCATGTACATTTAAGTACAGAAGCGTAGCATGAGTACATAAATAACATGTACCCAGTAAGTATCCCGTCTAATCTCGAAAAAATAGAGACGAAAAATCGACTCGATACTTACTGAGGTCAAATAATATATATAATTATAATGTGTTCAAATCATAGAAGTCGCAAGTGTTAACAGTTTATGGCAAGTGGCATAAGTCAAGTATCTTACTGCATTAAGTTTACAATTTATCATAGTTGGGGCAATGGAAAAACAAAGCAAGTGTAAATTTTCACACAATTAAACATGCGCACATAGTACCGAGGCGATGGCCCGAACCAACAGAAATAAACTATGCACTTGTCAAGGGTTGACGACGCGCCTATATATGCATCTATTTATACCGAGGCGATCGGCCCGATCCACAAATATAAGGCAATATCAAGAATACGCACAAAGGAACATTTAGAGTCAAGATACAATATAATGTTCAAAAAGTGTGCAAGTTGCTTTTATTTCCTTTCAAGTCTCTAATGCATCCTAAGTGATCTCATTAGACAAATAATATGGAGATACTCATAAACAAAGCATGATGTGGGTCCTAAACTACCCCGAAAATCAACATAGTAGTAACTATGCACGGACTCTCGTCACTTGGTACGTATGTAGCCCCCGCATTTAGCAATAATTATTCATTCATTAATCCTATGGGTACAGTTCCCTCTTACAAGGTTAAAAAGGAGACTCACCTCACTCCGAAGCGCACTTCCAATATCAAGAACAAGCCCAAACCCTCAATTCGTAGCCGAATGAGCACAAACTAATTAAAAATAAGGTAATAACTAGTCAATAAAGGCTTACAAGGTTGAATTCTAACTATTTCAATGATTTCCCAACCTTTCCCACAAGTTTCCTAAATTCCGACCTCGGGCCCACGTGCCCGGATTCCGAGATTTTTCGAAGGAAGTTGTTCTCTATCACCTAAGGATCACAAATATATGATTTTTAGTTCATTACATAACAAATTCCATGCTTAAATCTTAGTTTTACTAAAACTCTAGGTCTAGCTCTAACCCTTGATTTTTACTAAATTTTAGTGTTTAATCTACCTAATATTCATGTATTTAAGTTAAGGATGAAAGGAAATTACTTACCTTACCAAGCTATGTGGAAACCCTCTCTTGGAAGCACCCAAATCGCCTAAGTGTGGAATGAGAAGTGATAAAAATGGCTTTGGGTTTGAATTAAATGAACCCTCTGCCCAGCTGTTTCCGCTTCTGCGGTGGGATTCCCGCTTCTGCGGAGTCCGCTTCTACGGAAATGGGCCACTTCTACGGTTCTGTCCCACGATGGCTGGACCGCTTCTGCGATCGAAGTGACGGATATGCTGAACCGCTTCTACGGTTCCGTGATCGCTTTTGCGATTTTTTTCCTGGGCTGCCTTGGCCGCATCTGCAGGGTCCTGACCGCATCTGCGGTCCCGCTTCTGCGGTCCAAGAACCGCAGATGCGGTTATGACAGAAGCAGCAAACTTCAATTTTTTTTTTCAAGTTTCAACTTCACTAGAGCCTCGCTCATTTGATGCTGGGGGCTCCCGTGCCCCGCCCGAACATACCGATAAGTATGAAATCATGAGGCGGACCTACTCAAACCCTCGAAACACTCAAAACAACGCTAAATCGAGGAATCAAATCCCAAAACCAAATGAACCAAATCATTGAACTTCAAGTTCTTAATTTTCTTCCAATGGGTCAAAACACCTTTAAACTACTCGGATTGGCACCAAATTTCACAGGTAGGTCTTAACTGATATTCCGGACCCGCACCAAGTTTTGAAATCAAAATTCGAGCCCGATACCTAGGAAAACAATTATTTCTTAGTTTATTTAAATCTTTAAAACTTCAATTTAACAATTTCACAGAAAAATTCATTACTCGGGCTAGGGACCTCAGAATTCGATTCCGGGCATACGTCCAGGTCCCATATTTTCCTATGGATCCTCCAGGATCGTCAAAGTATGAATCCGGGTTCGTTTCCCAAGAAAGTTGGTCGAAGTCAAACTTGGCCTTTTTAGAGAAACTTAAAGAAGCAATTGGACTTATTCTTACTCAAAACTCTTCCAACTTCCGAACCACCCATCCTCGCAAGTCATAAATTAGTTAAAGCAAGTGCGGAAAGTTTTATTTAAGGAAACGGGGCTCTAAAACACAAAACGACCAGTCGGGTCGTTACATTCTCCACCTCTTAAACAAACGTTCGTCCTCGAACGGACATAGAAAAGTACCTGGATTGCTGAATAAGTGGGAATATCTGCTCTGCATGTCCTCCTCGGACTCCCAGGTCGCCTCCTCAGTCGGTTGGCCCCTCCACTAGACCCTTACCATGGAAATCCTCTTGGACCTCAACTGGCGATCCTGTTTATCAATAATGGCGACTGGCTCCTCCTCATAGCCCAAGCTCTCATCTAACTGAATCGTACTGAAATCCAACACATGTGATAGGTCAGCATGATACTTCCGAAGCATCGATATATGGAAAACTGGATGAACTCCTGATAAACTTGGAAGTAAAGCAAGCTTATAGGCAACCTCTCCAACTCGCCTCAATACCTCAAAGGGACCAATAAACCTTGAGCTTAGCTTTCCCTTCTTTCCAAACCTCATAATGCCCTTCATTGGCGAGACTTTCAAGAGAACCTTCTTGCCAATCATGAATGATACATCACACGCCTTCTGATCCGCGTAACTCTTCTGCCTGGACTGAGCTGTGCGGAGCCTTTCCTGAATCAACTTTACCTTATCCAAGGCATCCTGAACCAAATCTGTACCAAGTAACTTAGCCTCACCAGGCTCAAACCACCCGATTGGAGAACGACAACGCCGACCATATAATGCCTCATACGGGGCCATCTCTATGCTGGACTGATAGCTGTTATTATATGAAAACTCCGCCAAGGGTAAAAACTGATCCCACTGCCCTCCAAAGTCAATCACACATGCTCTAAGCATATCCTCTAAAATCTGAATTGTCCGCTCCGACTGCCCGTCGGTCTGAGGATGGAATGTCGTGCTAAGCTCTACACGGATCCCCAACTCACTCTGAACAGCTCTCCAAAAATGGGAAGTGAACTGAGGGCCTCTGTCTGATATGATGGAAACCGGTACACCGTGCAACCTAACTATCTCCCGAATGTAAATCTGAGCATATCTCTCCGCTGAATAAGTAGTCGCCACTGGAATAAAGTGGGCCGAATTGGTCAACCTATCCACAATAACCCACATTGAATCAACCTTTTGCAAAGTCCGCGGTAACCCAACCACAAAATCCATGGTGATGCGCTCCGACTTCCATTCCGGAATGGGCATCCGCTGAAGTAGGCCACCTGGCCTCTGGTGCTCATATTTGACCTGCTGGCAATTCAAATATTTAGCTACATACTCCATGATGTCCTTCTTCATCCTCCACCACCAGTAATGCTGCCTCAAGTCACGATACATCTTCGTGGCACCCGGATGAATGGATTACCTCTAACTGTGGGCCTCCTCTAGAATCCTCTCTCTTAAGCCATCAATATTAGGAACACATACACGACCCTGAAGTCGTAACATACCATCCTCGCCAATAGAAATCTCCTTAGCACCTCCCTGAAGTACCGTCTCTTTGAGAATCGCCAAATGTGGATCATCAAACTCTCGGGCCTTAATCTGCCCCAATAATGACGACTGAGCAACCAAACATGCTAGAACTCGGTTGGGCTCCGAAATGTCCAATCTCACAAGTCTGTTAGCTAAAGACTAGATGTCCAAAGCTAATGATCTCATCTCAGCAGGAATGAATGCCGAGCTACCCATACTCTCCGCAGTTCTGCTCAAGGCATCTGCGACCACATTCGTCTTACTTGGATGATAAAGAATGGTAATGTCATAATCCTTTAGTAACTCAAGCCACCTGCGCTGCCTGAAATTAATATCCCTCTACTTGAATAAATGCTGCAAGCTGCGATGGTCGGTGTAAACCTCACATGACACCCCATACAAATAATGCCTCCATATCTTGAGAGCATGAACAATTGCCGCCAACTCTAGATCGTGCACAGGGTAATTCTTCTTATGAACCTTTAGTTGAAGTGAAACATATGCAATAACTTGCCCCTCCTGCATCAATACACATCCCAAGCCAACGGAGAAGCATCGCAATATACCGTATACATCCCTGAACCGGAAGGCAATACAAGAAATGGTGATGTATTCAAAGATGTTTTGAGCTTATGGAAGCTCTCCTCACAATCATCAGACCAATAGAATGGGGCACCCTTTTGGGTCAATCTGGTCAGAAGTGATGCAATAGATGAAAAGCCCTGCACAAATCACCGGTAGTAACCTGCTAACCCCAGGAAACTCCTGATCTCGGTAACTGAAGTAGGACGTGGCCAACTCTGAACTGTCTCAATCTTTTTGGGATCCACTTTAATACCCTCCCCTGACACTACATTCCCCAAGAATGCCACTAACTCCAGCCAAAACTTGCACTTAGAGAACTTAGCATAAAGCTGCTGCTCTTGCAAGGTCTGAAGCTCTAGTCTCAAATGCTGCTCGTGCTCCCCTAGGCTACGTGAGTATATCAAGATGTCGTCAATGAGGATGATAACAAAAGAATCAATATAAGGCCTGAACACCCTGGTCATCAAGTCCATAAATGTTGCTGGAGCATTAGTCAAGCCAAATGACATCACCAGAAGCTCATAGTGGCCATATCTAGTCCCGAATGCAGTCTTCGGAACATCTGAATCCCGAATCTTTAGCTGATGATACCCTGATCTCAAGTCAATCTTAGAGAACAACCTAGCACCCTGCAGCTGGTCAAACAAGTCATCAATATGGGGCAATGGATACTTGTTCTTGATGGTGACTTTGTTCAACTGGCGGTAATCAATGCACATCCGCATAGTCCCATCCTTCTTCTTCACAAATAGCACTGGTGCACCCCAAGGCGATACACTGGGCCTAACAAACCCTTTTGCTAATAACTCATCCAACTGATCCTTCATCTCCTTAGGAGCCATACGGTACGGTGGGATAGATATAGGCTGAGTGCCTGGAGCCAAATCACTACAGAAATCAATATCACGATCCAGAGGCATGTCAGGAAGATCAGAAGGAAAAATATCGGCGAACTCTCAGACTACTGCCGTGGAATCAATCGTCGGGGACTCTGCGGTGGTGTCTCGAACATAAGCTATATAAGCCAAACACCCTTTCTCAACCATGCGCTGAGCCTTCAGAAAAGAAATAACCCTGCTAGGCGTATCAATAGTGGAACCCTTCCACTCCAACCTCGGCAACCCTGGCATCGCTAGTGAAATAGTCTTGGCATGGAAATCAAGGATGGCGTGGTATGGGGATAGCCAATCCATGCCCATGATGACCTAAAAATCAATCATGTCAAGCAACAGAAGATCCGCTCTAGTTTCTTAACCACAAAGAGTAACCACACAAGACCGGTAGACCCGATCCACAACCACGGAATCGCCCACAGGAGTGGACACATGGACAGGAACACCCAAAGGCTCAGGAGAAATAGCCAGGAAATGAGCAAACAGAGATGATACATATGAATAAGTAGACCCTGGATCAAATAATACCGATGTATCTCTATCGCTGACGAAAATAATACCTGTGATGACGGCATTTGAGGCCAATGCATCTGGCCTGGCTGGAAGAGCATAGAATCTAGCTGGAGCACCGGCTGTCTGGCCTCCACCTGACTGAGTAGTAGTTGGCTGACCTCTCCCTATCTGGCCTCTACCCCTGGGACGGCCTCTACCAGTCTGCCCTCCACCTCTAGGTGGCTGGGCCGCTGGTGCTGGAGTCATGGGCTGCTGCCCCTGCTGCACTACCTTGCCCCTAAGCCTGGGGCAGTATCTCTTCATGTGACCGGTGTCTCTGCACTCAAAACAACGTGGTGCAATGACCTGCTGCCCTGATGACTATCCCAGATGACTCGTAGATCCCGTGGGGGAAGCCTGAATAGCCGGTGGATGATATGAAGTATCCGACATGGCACTGAAGTAGGAACTAGAAGAACCCTGAGGACCTGAATACCCACTTGAGGACCCTGAATAGCTGGTGGGCGGTAGGAACTCTCTGTCATGGCACTGAAATAGGGGCGTGCTGGAGCACCCCGTGCTGGAGGTGGTGGTGCTGAAGATGAGGTTCTACAGGGCTGACCCCTCCCATACTGACCTCTGCCCCTAGCTGGGGCACCTCTGAACTCTCCAAAGAATCTGGCTTTCTTGTCCTGCTGTATCTGCTTTCTACTCCTCTGGCGATACCCCTCAATCCGGCGAGTAATCTCGACCATAAGCTAATACTCTATACCCATCTCCACCTCTCGGGCCATACCCAATCGAATACTGGGCTGCAACCCGACAACAAACCTCCGCACTCTCTCTACATCTGTAGGGAGTATCACAAGTGCATGGCAGGATAACTCAGAAAACCTCGCCTCATAGTCGGTCATAGACATCTGACCCTGCTCAAGGTGCTCAAACTGATACTGCACCTATTCCCTCTTAGAGGGCGGAATATACCTATCCAGGAACAACTGTACGAACTGACCCCAGGTGATGGGAGGAGAACCGACAGACCTGCCAAGAACATAGGATTGCCACCATCTACAGGCCTTGTCCTCAAACTGAAAAGTAGTGAAGTCAACTCCATGCGACTCCAATATCCTCATGGCGTGCAGTCTGTCCCTGCACCTGTCGATGAAGTCCTGAGCATCCTCATGACGCTCACCCCCGAAGACTGGAGGGTGAAGTCTAGTCCACCTGTCTAGTAACTTCTGCGGATCGAACTCCACAGTTGGCCTGGGCTGGGTTACCACTACAGCAACTGGCTGAACCCCCTCTGCGGGTAGTGCACCCGGAGTCTGATATACTGCAGCTGCATGACCTGGAGCCTGAGTAGTAGGGGTCTGTGCTCCCCCTCCTTCCTGTAAAGCAGCTGGGTCTGCTGGAAATAAACTAGCATGAGTCATAGTGTCCATGAACCGTAGCATGCGGCCCATGACCTCCTGAAATCCCGGTACAGTCATGAAATCCACCGGAGTAGGCACAGCTAGGGGCACCTTGCCCTGCTCCTCAATAATGGGATCCCTCGTAAGATCTGCTGGTGGTGCATCTGGAATAGCTCTGGGGCGCCCACGTCCCCTACCACGGGCCGATGCCCTCCCCCGGCTTCTACCTCGGCCTCTTTTCAACTTGAATTAGACTTAGGCATCACTTATAATATGACATATACACTTATCAACATATCCAATTTATATCCATCATATTAATAATCCTCATTTGCACATGAAATGAAATTATTAGCCTACCTTGGCACCACAAAATCTTAAATTACTTCTCGAAATTTTTTGGGGCCTTGCGTTAACCATGCCAACACTATTGGTAGTAACCTTAATACCTTTTAGGGCATAACTTCCTGAAATGCCTCTACTTACCATATTGGTAGATTCTTGAATAATTCCAGCTCAATATCAAACCCCACCATTCCTATTTTCATTAAAACTTTCCCGGGTTGTAGGTTCAAAAAAGTCAAAGAAGAAGTATCACTCCATGATGAAGCACATTGGGCAGGAAAATATATGATCTTATTCATTCAAACACTTCGTAGGATAAGGAGGAAGAGGAGGTTGAAGGTCGTCAAAGGCTTAGTTCGGGTGTTCGACATAGAGATTTGGAGTTTTAAGAAAGTGGATGGGTGCTTCTCGAGATTTTCTCCATGAAGATGTATAGGCCCGAACCACCACCAGAGTTGTCTTACCTTCCATAAGAGATTAAGGACTAGAGAAACTTGGATGATCATGATATTAAGTGTAGGAGGTGTATATGAAGTTTTTTAAGGTCTAAGGAGATCCCTAGAACAAAGCCAAGTTGGGAGCTATGCAATGAGCTAGCCCGAGGATCTCCACATTCAGTTGCCTGATCTGCGAGTCCTTTTGCCCGACCTGCGCAGAGAAGGGTAAGATAGTCAATGTCAAACTATAGGAGCGAAAGGGGGATTCACGCAAGGCAAAATACCTGCTCAGCGAGATCAGCCTTTTCTGGGAGCGCTCCCTCCAAAGCAGCTCGGAGCTCGCCCGACTCTTTCTCCTTTCGGGCAGAGTAAGCCTCCGACTCTCGTAGCCCCAAGGTAAGCCTATCACACTCCTTTTCACAGCATGAAAGCTCCTCATGGAGCCTGGAGAGGGCATAATCATACATCTCATTACACTGCGGCATATCAAAAGAATTAGAAGAATGAAGAGTCATGCTCGAGACTAAAAAAATACATAAAAATAGCTATCACCTGCTGCAGGAATCTCTCCACCGCCTTGATGGTTCCAGGAGTGTCGAGACCGACGTTATTGCTAAAATCATCAAGAATATTATCAAGCGCGCCTCCCCCCTTGAGAGGACTCCCCGCTTTGGCGGTGTTCATATTCTGAGCATCCCTTAACTCCCCTAACGAGAACCGAAGGCCCGAACTGAAATCACCCAGATGTTCCCGATGGGCAACTCCTGCCCCCAAAAAGCTCCGGGTCCAAACTCTTCGGGATTGGCAGCAACGGTCCAACCTAGTAGAAACTATACCACATCCGACCACGGGATCCTGAACCACATTAACACTATCCTCAAAGGTCTTCACTGCACAAGACCGACCTAAGTCAGTCGTTCCCGATTCAGCGGCTTCCGGTCGAGGCACATGCGAGACTCCCGCGCCCGACCTCGGTCTCTGCTCAAAACGACACTCGCTCTCATTATCATCTTTGTCTCTAGTGTCGAGGCGTGCCCCAAAAGCTGAAGCTGAGATCCTACTGGAAGCTTGAGGCCTGTGTGACTTACATTTCTTTTTCACAAGGGGATCGACAGCCTCCTTAACCTTCCATTTCTTGCCCTTAGCAGGCTCCGAAGTCTTCGTCTCGCCACTAAGAGGCGGTCTCATCAACATATTATCGCCAAGTCCAGCACAAGTGCAGTGACCATAACTTATCAGCACAAAAGATACAGGGAGAAACTTAGGGATAAGACATAGGTGGCAAGGGAAACTTTACCATGATTCTTGGCCACCCACCGCTTCTTAGCCAGGTTGGTCCAAGACTGGATAAGAAATGGGAACGAGATATCCAACCACTCAATCCATCCCGACAGATCCGACACAGCTTCGGGATACCAAGCGGCAGCTGTAGATACAAAAAAGAGACCATTTTTCTTTTAGGAGGAAGGAAAGGAAATTACAAAATATGTCCAGGGGAAAAACACTTATATTATATGTTCTACTTCTCCGGGAAAGGCATCCTCTTAGCCGGAATGATGTCCTAGGTTTTCACCCGAATGAACCTACTCATCCATCCTTGATCTTTGTCCTCATCGGTGCTCGAGAAATTTGGATCGGTGGTAAAGCCTTATCAAACCTTGATAAAATCGAGAGCTGTATAACCTAATCAAATGGTTGAGGGTAAAAGTCTTATCCTCGATCCCATTGAAGAAATAGCGTAGCATCAAGACTATCCTCCAGAAAGAGGGATAGATTTGACCAAGCATTACTTGGTATTTGTCGCAGAAATCGAGGATAATCGGATCTATCTCCGGGGGAGGGGATTTAGAAGGATCGGCCAGACCCAAAGTGAACGGGTAAGTATATACATGAAGGAAACCAGCCTTGTAATCTGTTATGTTCTGATCAGGGCGAGGAATCTCCATCTCCACTACCTCCCTCCATCGGCAGTCTTTCTTCACGTTCCCTATCTTTGTCACAACACTAATGTACCGGGACATGTGTTCACATAGGCATGGTGCAAATGAGGTTTTATTGATAATAAAGTCCTTCGACATGTCAAGATCGATAGGAGTACATTGTCCTAAAGTGGGTATCACTTTGGGTTTCCCTTTAGACGTGAAGTTCGAGATAAAGAGGCGACCTCATCTTTTCGAGGAGCCATCTTGGAGATTCTAGCCATGACAATTGTGAAATTTCTATAAGAAAGTAAGAAGAAAGAATGAAAAAGGGGATGGGTCTGGCTTTGCAAATTTGAAGATGTTGGGAAAGTAAGAATTATCAATCGATTGGTGCATTTATAGGAATCGTATGGGAAGCAGAGGGAATGAGCTAATAACAATTTGTGGGCTTCTCAATAGTCGCATTTGACGGTAACCCTTGCACGGTTTTTTGGGCATTGCATTAACTGCTCTGATAAGCTGACGTCATGATCATGATGCCCTTGGAATAAAAGCTCAAAATCGTTTCCTATCACTTCGTTCTAGAAAATGCGGGGACTATATGTATACGGCGAAATTGGAGGGTCCAATTTCTCGTTATTAAGGCACTTCGGAAGATCACCACTGTCACACCTCCTTTTTTACACACCTACCCCGAAGGATAAATGTATAAGGGAATTTTTCCAATTTAAGTGACATTATTCGGAATGAGATTATTTATTCATTTTAGAGTTGCCACTTGGGATAGGTTTGGCTTTTGGTGTCCCAAGTCACCGGTTTATCTTGAATCCTAAATCGAGGAAATTTCGACTTCCCGAGTGGAGTCTGCGAACTAGAAATTCTGAATAAGGAATTTTGTTGACCCGATGGAAGGTGTTAGTCACCCTCGAATCCTGTGGTTCTAGCACGGTCGCTTAAACTATTATAATTGGCTAAAATCTGATTTTAATACATGTCATCCTATAGTGCAACTTTTAGAAAAATTTACCGCTTTTAATTAAATTTTTAAGAAATTAAACATCGTTTAAAATATATTTTTGGATCACGTCACATGAAATGCACCCGGATCCTCGACACATTTTATTCAACATTTTGGGATTTGGATATGGGTCACATGAAATGTACACCCGAGTCTAGGAAGGTAAAATTATTAAAGAACGCACTTAAAGCGACTAACGAGTTATTAACTTTGCGGGAGGCGATGAAAATTCGCTAAATGACACATTCCAATTTTCTAAATATTTTAGAGAGTAATTAAAGAGGGCCAAGCGATTTGTGATTTTATTTGGCGTGGCGCACCTCGTTTTATTTCAAGGGCCATCCTGAAGGAACTATAATTTTCTATTAAGTATTATCTCTAAAGACCTAATCAATTAACACTATAAAATTCGGGCCCCAAGTTCAAGCCCAAATTTAAACAAGAGGAAGACCTCTTAATTTAAATTCGCTACCTAACTTTGAAGACCTAGAATTGCATTACCAAATTACATTGCAATTTGAAGCACCTTGGGCCTTGAGACTGGTCTAAAAATCTTCAGTCAGGTTTTTATAGAAAAATGCCCAGTTGTGGGCCTTTGCGCAGGCTCAATATTAATTGTTTTAGGGTCCAATGCTTGTGGAGATGAAGCTGGAACATAACCCAAACTGCCTAGGCCTCAGACTAGTTGAATTTAAAAGGGAATGGGCCTGGCGCTAATTTTGGACAATTTTTACACAGTTGGGTCATGTTGAATTATTTCTTCATGGCCCAGACAGTCCAGGCCTTTATCAAACCAAAACGAAATTAACCTTAAGGATTCTACTAATGATTCGAACTATAAACTATTATTATGACTCAGTTTTGATGCACATGAAGCAATGGACCGGGAAGCCAATAATATGCATTAAGATAAAACTGCACAAATTAGCTAGAATTAAAACATTTTACTAGTGGGAAACTATTAAACTATGGATTAATACAAATAGTTATAGGAACTATGATTAACTAAAGTGATTATCAGCTATATGACGAAAACAGTTCAATTAACTGCATTTACCTCTGTTAATGCACATGAGATACTCCTGTTAATACACATGAAGCTAATTCTGAAAGTTAACAGCAATTTAACTATCCTGAGTTTCACTTTTAACGTGTGCATAATGAATAGCTAACATTAATTATACTAGAACTAAGATCATAGTCATATAAATCTAGAAAAAAGTCCATGCAGTCCAGTTAAGTACAAATAGCGGAATGTTCATGTCATTCAAAGTTCAACTACAATTTACAATTCAAATTATTACATCTGCCAGTAATCTAACATAAAAAAAACATGAATAGTACGTCACTTCTTCAATAACTCAATTATATTGTTGATTCAATTCTTCACACATTTGAGATTGAAGAATACCTGGAAGTTAGAATGCAGTAAAAAGAAGGAGAAATCAACATCAGTAATGAGCAAATAGCACTGTTAAACAGTAGCAACAAGGAACAATTCTAGAACCATAACACCATCATAAACCCAGAAATGAACCCTGCAACTAACACGTCCCATAAACAGCCAAAATAACTAGCTCGAACAGACCAGATTCAACTCGAAACTGACTCCAGAACTTTTAAACCTCAATTACTAAACAAAATAGGAAGTTCAAACCATTTTGGATCTTAAATATGCTAGAGATTTGAATTAGGAGCTGGAATTCGAAACTATTGTAAGGAACTTCAATGGAAGAGTATTTTTTTTTGGAGTTTTTGTGTTGTTTTTGGGTTTTTTGAAGATTTAAGATCTAGAAGGAACTCTCACACTCTCAAATTTCAGCTTTTGATTTTAAATTTTGAAATTCAAATATTTCAGATCCTAAAAACTTGTTAAACAAGGTAGTAAAGACTGCCTTTTATAGGCAAAATTGAGAGTTCTCTCAGATTTTTAGTTTTACACCTTTAGTCCCTTTTTTATTTTTCAGTTTTGCTTAATTATTCCCTTATTTGTTGACTTGTTGCCCAAGTTACTGCACTAAGTTATTAAAACTCTAATTGGAACCCCATCTAGAATGTTCTAGGGGTTTCCAAATCAGTTATTTGCAGTATTCCCTTCTTTGAATTACCCCAATTACTCTTGAACTAAGTCTAAAATTCCTAACCCAACAAACTAACCCTCAACCCAGTTAACCTTAGTCCCAAACTAACCATGGTTAGTCAATCAATGGTTGGGGTATTCAGCTATATCCAAACCAATCCTAAAATCAATTTAACTAATCACATTAATTCTACTTATAACCTAGGCTAGTTAGTGAACTAAAAATTAACAATAAACGAACCGGTTTAAAATCAGATTAATCTGCAACATCTATAGATCAACTAATCAAGCACAAAACATGAATCAAAATTGAGTCAAAATTAACTCTAAGAACGACTGAAAGGATAAACAAAAAATTAAGTCTAACTAAACTATCACTAAAAATTCAAACCTATACTAGTAGAAACAAACGTTGGATCACACAAGATCAGGACAAAAATTAAAAGTCACAAGAACAGAATCAATCCACACCCAAAAATCAAAACAAAATTAAACTAAAAAAAATCAAAAATCACGAGAACAGAATCAACCATGAAAAGAAATAATCGAACAAGGAAGAAAAAACTTACTGACCTGGCCTTCATTTGACTAATTCAAGTCTGATGAGTTTTCTTGGATTTATGTGGATTATAATCGTCCTTAATTATGTGTTTTCATGAGAAAACACATAATTAAGGACTATTATAGCCCATACCTCAATAAGCCCCAAGTTATAAAATTAGGGTTCTGAACGAACTTTCGATCTAAAATTCGAGGCATTGAAGGAATATTTGTGAGAAGATAAACAAGGATTTAAGAAGAGGAAAATGAGGAGAGTCCAGGGTGTTATTTTGAAGTGGTTTGGAAAGGTGGAGCCGCCGTACACGGCGGTGGCGGCGCTAGGGTTTGAATTATTTGAAGAGTTGGGGAGAGATTTGGAAGAAAATACGTCCTGATATGGACTAGGGAGATGAAGAGGAAGCTATGGTGAAAATTTAGGGTTTTTAGAGTTTCGCCATCGCCGTAGACGATTTCCGACGGTGGCAGACGGCAGAGGGCGGCGGCGTTAGGTTTTGTGTGTGTAGGGTGATCTAAGACGGAAAGGGAGAGGGGGGATGTGTTTGGACAGTTATATATCTATGGACCCCGACTTCTGAGCCGTTGGATCATGTAACCTCGACGGCTGAGATCTCATGGCTCAAAACGACATCGTTTCGATTAAAATGGTGCTGGACCGGTGGCTTTGGGTTGGGTTTGGTCCAGTTGAATGTTATTTTAATTGGGTTAAACGAATTGTTGTGAATAAAGGCCCAACAATGACTGGCCTGTTTTCCCTCTTCTCTTTTTCTTTTACTCGTTTTATTTCTTTTTGTTTTATTAAATGCAAAATTAATAAAGACCTGAACCAATTCTGAAATTAAACTAATTAAAGTTCTAAAATTAACTAGATCCTAATTTTAAAAAGGAAAATTGAAGAAAAAATGAAATTAAAGGTAAAAATGTAAAAAGGACTATTTTTGTTGTTTTTCTCTATTTTTGTAATGCTAATTAACTAAAAAAAATCTAGAATTGAGTCTTAAATGCAAGCATGCTATTTTTGTATTTTTCATGAGTTATATCAATTAAAAATGCACAAAAATGCACACAATCACAAAATGATGTAATTAATTCCCTAAAATTCAAATAATAAAAGGAAAATCCTAATTTTAATGAATTCTATATGAGTAATTTAAGCGAGGCAAAAATCACGTGCTCACAACTGCCCCTCTTTGGTCGGAGACACGAAGGGTTTTCGGGCAAAGATAAATGAGAAATTTTTGCCTGCTTGGCACTCCATGAGAAGCATTTTTGAAAACCGTCTGACCTAACCCTGCTTCAAAGGTTGCCTACATATCCTTGGCTATAAAGGAATTAGGTCAGTGTAGTTCTGGAAGTTTTGGTAGCTGGGACTACCAGGAGCTATGATTTCACTGTTTTTGCTGCTGCTACTGCTTGCTGACCTCCTTATTACACCAAAAAGGAAAATCAAAGCTAAGCTAGCTATGCCTATCAACTATGAGTTACAAGATTCCTATCTATAAATCTCTTGAAGCTTGATCTTGAGACTTAGCTGATTTTGCTGTGGACTCCGATCTGAATCTTGATGCTCGCAAGTTGTAGGTGTTGTTTATTTATGCAGCATTGGGTCAAAGCAGGATCGAGGGAGCTTATGCCTTCAACCAAATTTTGAGCAATCCGCACCTTTGTTTGCTTTCAACATTTGAGTTCATTTCTTTTTGTTCTTTTCTTCTTTTCTTTATTCTGGATTGAGACTCATTCCATAGGTCATCTCGAACCCCTGTGCCTTGATGTCAAACCTGCTTAAGACAACAAAACAAACAAACGAACGAAATTTTTTGCCCCAGTTTTCACTAAGAAAATTTTGTGAGTTAGTTGTGACACATATGTAATTGATAAAATCAGGATTGTGTATCCTTCAGAATGAAGCCTTAGATTGGGAGGATTACCAGGGTATGCTGGAAAATGACCGGGTTATGCCGGAAAGAAAAAGGTCCTCGGGTTATGCCAGGGAGATCCACGGGTTATGCCGGGATTGAAAGAAAAAAATGGTCCTTGGGTTATGCCAGGGAGGTCCACGGGTTATGCCGAGATTGAAAGAAAGGGGCTTCTTAGGTTTATGCTAGGGAGGTTCATGGGTTATGCTCGGATTTGAAAGAAAAAAGGCTCCTTGGGTTATGCTAGGGAGGTCCACGGGTTATGCCGGGATTAAAAGAAAAAGGCTCCTTGGGTTATGCCAGGGAGGTCCGCGGGTTATGCCGGGACTGAAAGAAAAAGGCTCCTTGGGTTATGCCAGGGAGGTCCGCGGGTTATGCCGGGATTGAAAGAAAAAGGCTCCTTAAGTTATGCCAGGGAGGTCCACGGGTTATGCCGGGATTGAAAGAAAAAGGCTCCTTGGGTTATGCTAGGGAGGTCCACGGGTTATGCCGGGATTGAAAGAAAAAGGCTCCTTGGGTTATGCCAGGGAGGTCCACGGGTTATGCCAGGATTGAAAGAAAAAAGCTCCTTGGGTTATGCCAGGGAAGTCCACGGGTTATGCCGGGATTGAAAGAAAAAAGCTCATTGGGTTATGCCAGGGAGATCCACAGGTTATGCCGGGATATCTAGGGAATGGGGCCCTATGCTACCATGATTTTTTTTTCTTTTTTGGGATTTTTCATATTCACTTCTTCTTCTTCTTTCTTTATTCTTTTTTTTTATTTTCTTCTTATTTTTCTTTCTTTTATTTAATAAAACGCATGAAAGAATTTAGGGGGGAAACTTCCTTTTTTGGTCGGTTCCCTGCTGCAAAGCTGTTTCAGCACTTCCGCATTTCTTTTCTCTTTTGGGTTGCACCTGCTTCTTGCGTGGTTGCTTTGAATTACACCTATTTTAACTTTCAAACAAAGAACAATTTGTTAGTTTGAAACGGTGGCTGGTCTTGTGGCCTTGATCATCTGAATTGCTTGATCCCGGCCTAGTTTGCGTTTGAGAACTTTGCTGCTTGCTGGCTTTGAGGGTGAATCTCTTTTCAAACTGACATGACTCAACTTTTAGGATTTCATGATGACTCGCCCGTGTGGGCTCTGGCCTTTTCACTTTATTCTGCTCTTAGTACCTTTGTCTTTGACTTTCTTTCCTTTCCAATATCTTTGCTTTGAAAGCGTCAACCATCATGGCTAGTCGGGATTGGCCTGACGCACCCGCTGAGGCTGGGTATTATCTTTGGCTTTTGCCAGGCGAAACCCTATAAAACCAGTCCTGCCACCTTTTCTTTGTAATAGTCTCGGAATCAGAGTTAAACCGAAAGGGATTCAAAGAAGAAGTATACAAAAGGCAAGCATATGAGTTTAAAGAGAGGTGTCCCTTTCGGGGGAAAAGAAGGACTTATCTGGGGGTGCATGCCGGCTTCAAATGAACATGGCATGCTTCTTGGACTGGATGCCCGACCCACACAAACTTTCTAGCTTCTTGTGAACCCATTGATCTATATTTCAAAGCCAGGGAACCTTGCGAGGACTCTTTTAGTGATGAGATGTCTCCTTTTTGGCCGACAATGCCCTTTGCAGGTTTTCGCTAATCGACCTCTCTTATTTCTCTTCTCACCGTCGCCCGATAGTGCTCTTTACGAGTTTTCACTAAACGAACTCTCTCATTTTTGAATTCTCTACTCACCGTCCCCTTCGCTAATTGACCTCTCTTATTTCTCTTCTCACCGTCGCCCGATAGTGCTCTTTACGAGTTTTTCACTAAACGGACTCTCTTATTTTTGAATTCTCTACTCACCATCACCTCATGGTGCCCGAATGTTTTCATCGATAAGACTCTCTCATTTTATTTCTCTCAATTTGGACTTTATCAGATCCCAACAATGTTGTTTTTCGATTCCCACACCTTTGCCAATTGATCAGAAGGACTTGGACGAGGTTTTGGGTAAAAAGAATTCTGGACGGATGTACAACTTTGGAACCATTTTGGTGGACTCATGGCCGAACCATTATATCATCTGCCCCAGTTTCAACTTTTAGGGGAATTGGGATTTTTATTTTGGTGTGACTGAACCCCAGAGAGAGGCTGCCTACGTATCCTTTCGGAATCAAGTCAAACGTAGTTCAGGGAAAACATTTGTTTTTGTTATTTTTATTTTTGTTTTTGTTTGTTTTTTTGTTTTTCTTTTTCTTTTCATCATATTTTCTTTTTCTTTTGTTTTTTTTCTCTTTTTTTTTTCCGATAATACTTACGGGTTCCAAAGAGGGTAATCAAAGAAGAGTAACCGGCTCAAATGGGTTTACGAAGGGTTGATAGTGTTTGGATAGCGAGAAGAAAATCCTTCGTCATCCCAATTGCACAAAAACTAACACCGCAGAAAGCCTAGACATAGTACCTTTTTACTGCATCTACATTCACAACTGTTTCGGGATCATTTCCTTCGATATCTCCTAAATACAATGCTCCTCTTGGCAATATTTTCCGGATGATGTATGGACCCCTTCCAATTAGGAGCAAATTTTCCTTTTGCTTCCTGGTGATGAGGGAGAATGCGTCTTAGCACGAGTTGTCCCACTTCAAAATTCCTGGGACGCACTTTCTTGCTATAGGCACGGGCCATTCTTTGTTGGTACAACTGCCCGTGACAAACCGCGACCATCCGTTTTTCATCAATTAAAGACAACTGTTCCAACCGAGTCTTGACCCACTCACTATCCTCAATTTCTGCTTCAACGATTATCCGGAGTGAAGGGATTTCTACCTCTGCAGGTATAACAGCCTCAGTTCCATAGACCAACAAGTATGGGGTTGCTCCGACCGATGTACGCAATATGGTGCTATATCCAAGTAGTGCGAAAGGCAACTTTTCATGCCATTGTCTGGAGCTCTGAATCATCTTTCTCAGAATCTTCTTGACGTTCTTGTTGGCTGCTTCGACATCACCATTGGCTTTGGGCCGATAGGGAGTAGAGTTTCTATGCGTTATCTTGAATTATTCGCATACCTCTCCCATCAAACGGCTATTCAAGTTTGCAGCATTGTCGGTAATGATAGTTGCAGGAATGCCAAAGCGGCAAACAAGTTTAGAATGCACAAAGTCTACCACAACTTTCTTGGTGACTGAATTAAGAGTGATGGCTTTAACCCACTTCGTGAAGTAGTCAATAGCAACCAGTATGAATCTATGTCCGTTTGAGGCTTTTGGCTCGATTGGTCCAATGACATCCATGCCCCAAGCAACGAATAGCTAGGGTACTGACATAGGATGCAGTTCAGTTGGTGGTGCATGAATCAAATCACCGTGCACCTAACACTGATGGCATTTCTGGACAAAACTGAAACAGTCTTTCTCCATGGTTATCCAATAATATCCTGCCCGAAGGATTTTCTTTGCCAGAACATACCCATTCATATGAGGTCTGCACACTCCTACGTGTACCTCGCGCATGATTCTTCCGGCTTCCTCGGTGTCAACACATCTCAACAAGTTGAGGTCCGGGGTCCTCTTATACAAGACATCACCACTCAAGAAGAAACCACTTGCATGCCGTCTGATGGTTCTCTTTTGATCTCCAGTAGCTTGCTCAGGGTATTCTTGCATTTTCAAAAACCTTTTAATGTCGTGGATCATGGCTGGATGGTTGGCTCTGCCTCAACCGTGTTACAATAACCGTGTTTTTCCTTGATCTGGATCTCCAAAGGATCAATATGGGCATTGTTTGGATAAGACAGAATCGAAGCCAGAGTGGCAAGTGCATCCGCTAATTCATTGTGACAACGAGGGATGTACCTGAATTCTATCAACTTGAACCGCTTGATGAGATCTTCCACATGTTGCCGATAGGGAATGAGCTTAACATCTCGAGTATCCCACTCTCCCTGGGCTTGTCGGATAATCATATCAGAATCCCTCATGATTAATAACTCTTCGACGTCTTGGTCAATTGCCATGTTCATGACCATGATGCAAGCTTCATACTCAGCAGTATTGTTCATGTTGAAGAACCGAAGCCTAGATGTGGCCGGGTAGTGCTGACCAGTGGGTGAGATCAAGTTTGCCCCAATTCCTACACCTCTAGCATTTGCTGCTCCGTCAAAGAACATTTTCCAAGCACGAGTGTCCTCAAAGATTGCTTCTATTGAATTTACCTCCTCATCTGGAAGTACGTGCTCAACGGTTGGTATTCCTCGTCAACCGGGTTTTCAGCCAAATGATATGCCAACGCTTGGGCTTTCATTGCCATGCGAGTGACATACACTATGTCAAATTTACTGAGCAAGATTTGCCATTTTGCTAGTCTCCCAGTGGGCATCGGTTTCTGGAATATGTACTTCAAAGGATCCAACCTGGTTATGAGGTAGGTAGTGTGGGCTTGAAGATAATGTCTCAGCTTTTGAGCGACCCACGTTAAAGCACAGCACGTTCTCTCCAACAGAGTGTATTTAACTTCATAACTGGTGAACTTCTTGCTCAAGTTACATCGTGCTTCCCGAGGACACAGCCAAAAGAATTTTCCAATACCGTCAGATACAAGAAAAGAGGTCTCCATGGCTCTGGTGGGACCAAGAATGGAGTATTTGACAGATATTCTTTGATCTTGTCGAAGGCTTCTTGACATTCATCTGTCCATTTGACTGCTGCATCTTTCTTCAACAACTTGAATATAGGCTTACATGTGGAAGTCAATTGCGCAAAGAACCGGCTGATATAGTTTAATCTGCCCAACAAACTCATCACTTCCTTCTTAGTTCTTGGAGGAGGCAAATCCCGAATAGACTTTATCTTTGTTGGGTCTAACTCGATACCTCTCTTTCTAACTATGAAGACTAGAAGTTTGCCTGATGGAACTCCAAATGCACATTTATCGGGGTTCAGCTTCAGATCATACTTGCGCAATCGTTCAAAGAACTTTCTCAAATCTCGAACGTGGTCATCCTGAGTTCGGGACTTGATGATTACGTCGTCCACATACACCTCTATCTCCTGATGCATCTTATCATGGAAAATGGCTGTCATGGCCCTCATATAGGTTGCTCCGACATTTTTCAGCCCAAATGGCATAACCCGGTAACAATATGTACCCCAAGGTATGGTGAAGGCCATTTTCTCTTCGTCTTCCTTATTCATCAACACCTGGTGATATCATGCGTAGCAATCCACAAAGGACTGTATCTCATGTTTGGTGCAGTTATCAACAAGGATGTGGACATTGGGCAAAGGGAAATTGTCTTTGAGACATGCCTTGTTCAAATCTCTGTAGTCCTCACACACCCGGGTCTTCCCATCTTTCTTTGGAACTGGGACTATATTAGCCAACCATGTAGTGTACCGAACTACCCGGATTACCCCTGCTTTCAACTGTTTTGTGATTTCTTCTTTGATCTTATCACTGATGTTCGTTTTAAACTTTCTCTGCTTTTGTTGGACCGGAGGGCAATCGGGGTAAGTTGGCAATTTATGCACCACTCAATCAACACTCAGCCCTGGCATGTCGTCATATGACCAACCAAACACATCTTTAAACTCAAACAGGAGTTGGATTATTTCATCTCAGGTTTTCTTATCTGTGTGAATGCTTATTTTGGTTTCCCGAATTTCCTCAGAAGTTCCCAAGTTAACCGACTCAGTGTCATTCAAATTTGGTTTAGGTTTGTTCTCAAATTGTTCCAGTTCTCAATTTATTTCCCTAAAATCCTCTTCTTCATCATATTCCGGTTCTTGGTTCATTATTTCACAATTAGACAGCGTGTTTGGATCTGGGCATAAAGTCCGCAAGCATGTCATGTTATTTAAAGCCGCATTATTATAACTGAAAAAAGAAGAATTAAAAGAGGAAAATCAGAAAAATATAAAGAAAAATGAACAATGAAATATTGATTTCATTTCTTAGAATTTGGGAAGATAACAGGGTTTACATTGGGAATTTAAAGAGAAGAAACTAAAAGAAACATCCGAGTTACACCCTGAAATAACTCGGGATGCAGAAAAAGTAGCAGGACAGGTCCCGGGACTCCCGTCTGATCGGAAATGGCGTAGCCTTCCAATTTTGAAGCTTGGAGCTTGGTCCCATGTACAACACCTCAGCATTGCTAGTTCCCTCTCCTAGCTGGACCATGTGGGTTTCGTATAGTACTTTTTCATTGCCCCACATATTTCTTCAATTTCTTCAGCTGTGAAAACCTCATCGTCTTCATCTTCACTGTACTTAGGTTTGACAAAGGTCTCATACAGATGTGGCAATGGCTGTGGCAAGACCCATCCTTCCCTTCCTTCTTTCTATCATCTGCCCATTTTACATCATCTGGGGTAGGGTGGAAACCTATCCCGAAGAACTTTTTAGTCGTAGGCAAAGTCACCAGCTCAGATATGCCCTGCAGAGACTTTCCAAGTCTTTTTTCTGGCTTGAAACCATGTCCGATCATCTCCTTTGCCACCATGATCGAGGCATTAGACAAGAAAGGTTGAGGGCAAGGGTTTCCTTCCTTATGCTGATCCGCCACCACAACTTCAAATTCTTGGTAGACTATGTTCTCACTACCCTCCCCGGCTTCTAAGCATGGGACAGATGGGTCCCGATAGATCGACTGTTCATCTTCTCCGTGAACCACAATTTCCTGATCCTCATATTCGAATTTTACCATTTGGTGGAGGGTAGAAGGCATAGCTCCAGCAGCATGGATGCAAGGCCTTCCCAGAAGAAAATTATAAGATGTATCCAAATCCAGCACTTGGAACATCACCTCGAAATCCACAGGTTCGATGGTCAAGATTAAGTCGATTTCCCCGATGGTATCTCTTTTGATGCCGTCAAAGGCTCTCACACAGACATTGTTGGGACGAATTCTTCTGGTCCCAATTTCCATACGTTGCAGTGTGGAGAGTGGGCAAATATCAACACCCGAGCCTCCATCTACCATGACTCGCTTAACATAATATCCCTCACACTTGACAGTCAAGTGCAAGGTCTTGTTGTGAGAAGCTCCCTCTGAAGGCAAGTCATTTTTGCTAAAAGAGATTTGATTGATGGAAAATAATATTTCCGCCATTCTTTCAAGTTTTTCTACTGAAGTTTCAGCCGGCACATAGGCTTCGTTCAGAGTTTTCATTCACACTTTCTGATGCACAGGGGATTTCAACAGTAATGACAGTAAAGACACTTGCTCAGGACATTTTTGCAACTGATCGACCACCTCGTAGTCAGCATTTTTATCTTTTGAAATAAGACTTCCACTTCCTCAGCACTCACAGGCTTCTTAGGCGGGAAGCGCCTTTTGGTAGCATTGTTTACCTCTTCTATGTTTGAGTACTTTTCGACGGGAACATTTTCTGGAAGACCTCCCAGGATTTCTTTTCCTTTATACATAACCACCGTTTGATGGTAGTTCCATGGTACTACAGTTGGGTTGGTCACAGGCTTCTATGGTACGCGTCCAATAACCACTGGCTCACTCAGCCGAGGTGGTTTGATTATCCCCCGTACCACATAGGCTTTCTTTGCTACATACACTTGCGTTTCCTTTTTCACTTCCAATTTCTTTGGAGGGTTCATAATATGCTTCTTTTCTTGACGGCCTCGCGAAATATAGAGAACTCCATCCTTGGGAGGTATAGCTTCTATTTTTGCTTCAGCTTTCTTTTCTGGCTCCGCCTTGGTGGCTTTGTTTTTCTTATCCCTTTTATCTTGCTTCGAACCAACCTTTGGTTTTCTTTCTGCATCAGCAATAGCAATGATGGCCTTTAATGCCGGATCGAACTATTTATCCTTGTAGATTATTCCAATCACAGGTCCATTATTGTGAGATGGCAAAGGGTTGTTGGTCACATTTGGGACCTCCTCGTCCCTCAGCACTATCTTCCCCTGCTCTATCAAGTCTTCCACGGCTCTCTTCAATGTCCAACCATTTTCTATATCACGCCCTCAACTCCTGAGTGATAAGCACATCGGGTGCCCTGCCGATAGGATGGTGATTCTGGGTTTTGCCTATTTGGAGGTATGGGCTGCAGCAAATTCATTTGAACAAGCTTTGGGAACAGACTGGAGTACGGTTCACCGATTGGTGTAATGTTTGGTCTCATGGGTGGTTCCTGAGGATGGAAGTTATTCTGCAGAGGTCGAGGATTATAGTGGTTCTGGTGGGGAGGCTGATTTCTTGAGAATGGAGGTTGATTTCTGTTGGCATGTGTCTGCGGCCGGCCGAAGGGTTGAGCATTCATGACCGCATAAGGTGGAGGAGCATAAGCCATATCATGATGAGGGTAGTAATGTCGAGGCGTTCTTTCAGAAAAAATAGGTCTAGGAGCCCGGTATCTTCTTCCCCCTGATGCTGCCATAATCGTTTCCTCTTTCTTTTTACCTTGGCCATTCCTCCAGACCCACCTTGGATGGCTTGGGAGGTTGCTCTAATGGCTGACTGACTCAAAATCCTGCCCGTTTTCAGACCGTTCTCTACCATTTCACCAATCATGGTTTCTTCTGCAAAAGGTTTGCCCATGGCCGACATCATGTTTTGGAAGTAATCTGCTTCTTGGGCCTGAAGGAAGACAATGAACATTTCTACTTCATCCACAGGGGGTTTCACCCTCGATGCATGTTCATGCCACTTAATAGCATATTCTCTGAAGCTTTCCGAGGGTATCTTCTTCAAATTTGCCAAGGAGTTCCTGTCCGGTGATGTTGTATTGAAAATGCCTCTCTGGCAAGATCGTCCCAAATGTGCCATCGTGAGACGTCTTGGTCCATATACCAATTTGAGGCAATGCCTACTAAGCTTTCTCCGAAGTATGCCATCAATAGCTCTTCTTTTCCGCCGGCCCCGCGCAACTGATTGCAATACTTTTTCAGGTGAGCAATGGGATCGCCATGCCTATCATACTTTTCAAACTTTGGTGTTTTAAATCCCATGGGCAGGTGCACGTGAGGGAACATGCACAGATCAGTATAGGAAACACTTTTCTGCCCGCTTAAGCCTTGCATATTCTTTAAGCTCTGCTCAAGGCTCCTCATTCTTTTCATCATCTCATCTTGTTCAAGAGCTTTGGGAGTTTTATCTTGCCCTGGTATAAGCTCAAATGGAGGTGGCTGAGGGTAAGTGTATGTGGGATATTGAGGAGGATCTGCTTGAAATATGGGATTTTGGAAGGTGAAGGCCGAGGAATCAAAAGTGGGCCTAGGTAGTGAAGGTTGTGTGGTGGCGGAGCATGGTGGAGCAGTAAAAATATTGGGAGTTGCTCCTGATGTGAACACCTGGGGGCGTACCTCAGAAGGTGTTCCTATAAAGTGAGCAAACGGGGTATTCGGGTGACTGATAGGGATGTTAGAAGTACCCCAGTTCTCGGGAACAGTTCAGGAAAGCCAGGGATAGCCATCGGAGGCTCCCTGCCATTGGTCCATGCGTCCCACATCTCCATCACTCAGAGGCATAATATCCGGTTCTCTTCTACTGTTGCAGACTCGGAGGTCGGGATCCCTGAGATGGGGTTGTCTTCAATGATGAGAACTGGTGGTAAAGTCATTTCAGACGATATCTCTGTACTTCCTTTTGATCTGGTGAAATATCGATGTGATGTCAGCTTACCCAAAACCAACCACCGTTTCTAAATGCCTAAGCTAGAAGTTTGACAGCAACAACAGTTAGTTTGAGACAAGTAACAGATAGGTAACCGCACATTGGGGTGTGATGCACCTATATAGTTCAATGAGTGTCTACATGTTTGCCACGGTTGCATGCGTCATCCCGACTTTTCTTCCCGTTTCTTTTCTTTAGATTTCTGCTTTCTTGCTTTTGCTTTCTGGTTTTCTTTGATTTTTCTTTCTCTCCATTTTTCTTTTCTTTTTGGTATTTCTCTTTTTGTGTTTCTTTTCCACTCTGTTTTCCTTTTATTTCCTTCCCTCATATTTCTTTCTTTTTTTTTCTTTTTTCCTTAGAGTTACGGTCGAATCTTATAGAGATTGCCTACGTATAATGATCCTGCATGAATCAGACCAAGTGTAGTTCTTGCAAATAAATGCAAAAATGAGGAAACAATTTTTGGGATTTTTTTAATTTTTCATTAATAAAACTCTGATTACAAAGATATTAGACTATTTGTTTTTCTTAAAAGGAAAATTACAAAACAGACTCAAAAATAACAAAATACAGACTCGATAACTAGGAATACATCAAAGCTTCAAATCCTGGGGCCCGCGGGGCATCATTCAGCATCGCCGCGGGCCTACGTGCAATACTCCTTTGTAACTGCTCCAAATCATTCATAACCTGACGAACAAATATCATCACTGTAGCAAAGAAAGTGGTACGACCCATTCTTTCGCCGGCTTGACATTTCATGACAATATAATCTGCAATGCCTCTAATTCTTTCCTTGATCCGGCCCTTTTCCTGGAGTAGTTGGCTTATCTGCTGGTTACGAGCCTCTAACACCTGGGAGTCGTGGAAGTGATGGTCTTGCAACAACTTTATTTATTTTTCCATCTTGGCGATTAGCCTATAGCATTGTTCCCTCTCAGCCTGAAATTCTTTGTCCTGACGGGCTGCCTTGTCTTCAAGGGCATTCATTTTTCTTTTCAGATTAGCAGTGGTTCCCTCATAATTCCTTTTCATTTGTTGCGCAAATTGGGCTCTTTCCTCTGTCTTCTTTGCCCACTATGCCCGAATTTTTGCCATGTTCCCTTCAAATTTCTCCAACTCTTCCTGGCACTCTATGACTTGCTTCTTCAGCCCTTTTATTAATCTCTCATCGAACCGGCTTCTTTCTTGATTTTTAGCAGCTATTTTCATTTGTTGGATTTGAGCCTTGAGAGATTCATTCTCTTGGGTCAGTTTCTTTTTGTCACCTTCGTCGGATGCGGCTTGCAAGCTATTTTCAAACCGGAGATCCTGAACTTGTTTTTCCAATACTCCTATTCAGGCCATGTACTCCTTTTCTTTGGCTAACCAATCCCATTGTACCTAGGCCCCGTCAGTGAATTGTTTTACATGTGGCCTTTTGGCGGGTCTCTCGGGAATTTGAAATCTTTTGCCAAACCAGACCAAGTATTTGGGGTCGACTTCGCCTCTGGCCCGATCCTATACTATAGTTTTAGGCTCAAGGAACCTACACTCATTCCATATTTCTCAGATTTTTCCTTCCGAAAATACACCTTTTAGACCTAACTTAATGATTTGCCCGCTCAGGTCTTCGTCATTGTGAACAATTTAGAATCTTCCTAGTTGCTGCAGGACTCAGTAGGGAGCGTAGGGTTGGATGCTTCGAATGCCCATCAAAAGAATATAAGGTACTTCTGCCGATGTGTACACAGCCTCAGTAGCGGGAAGCCATCCAAAAGCCTATTCAACTTTGTCTGCAGTCAAAGATCTCAAGCATGACAACCAAGCCTCAGTGCCCTCGGGGAACTCAATACCTGTTACCCGGGTTCCAAACTCCGCAATACAACTTAACGGTTAAACCATAGTTCATATACCCCGTGCGATGACAAAGGTGCTCCTGTATCCATAGCTGTAGTAACAGATTGCAACCCTGAAAGAATTTTACACCCTCTCGGCACATGGTCAAAGCTCGATACATTTTCTCCACAATCAGGGGAACCACAGTGCTATTAGACTTCTTTATGGAAACATCCAACATTCCTACAAGGCCAATGTCTATGTGACCATCTTTTCGTGGATAGATCACGACCCCTAGAAAAGCCACCATGAAAGCCAACCCCCGCCGGGCCTCCCATTTATCTTTGTTTCCGGCATGTGTCAAACCGGTGTTAGGCTTCTCAAAATATTTCGGGTTGCCATATCGGTGGTATAAGAAATGCAATGTGCAACACCCTTCTGATAGATGCTTATCTTGAACGTCCCGACTAATGCTCAACAAATCCAAGAATCTGTGGAGGATTATCGGTCTCGGTGCCAACGGGTATCTACTCCTGAGGTTGCTGTTGAGACCCGCATATCCCGCAATCTCCTCTAGTGTGGGTGTAAGCTCAAAGTCCGAGAACCGGAATACATTACGAGTTGGGTCCTAGAATGGTATCAGTGCTTCAATAATATCCGTTCTTGGTTTGATGTTCAACAATCCGACGAGACCACCCAAAACCTTGACCACGGTTTCTCTGCTACCTTTTCCCAAATCATTCCACCACATGTGGAGCTTTAAAGGGATCTCACTCAGGACTGAGAAGGGTTCAATGTCAGTGGTATTCATCCTGCACATTTATTTAAAGGGGATTTAATGACTTATTTTGACCTAAAAGAGAAAAATGGCTATTTTTGCAAAATTTTTCTTTATTTAGAAACAACATGGATGTGGTTTTGCAGATACGGCCTTTCAGCACTTCTGAGAGGAAGATTTTAAGGTTGTGCCCACAAACCATTTAAAAATGACTCAGGGTCGCTGTTCTTGCAAAAACGGCCTTCCAGCTCCCTTTTGGGGACATTCGGCTTATTTTAAAACAAGAATGGCAGCGCCCGACTTATTTTGACAAAAATTAAAATTTTGGTATTTTTGGCTATTTTTGCAAAAAGGGAGGTTGGACCCAATGAGGGTTGCCTACGTATCTCACATCCGGTGAGAATCAAACCAGCGTAGTTCGGTCAAAACGTCTTGTTAAAACCAAATATGTGTTACAACATCTCTTTTTTTCCATTTTCTTTTTTTCTCTTTTTTTTTCAAAAATTCGGCAGCATTTCGGTACTATTTGGGCATTGGTTTTCAAAACAAGTGGTTACCCTCACTGCTATTTTTCACAATTTTCTCTCATTATATACAAGCCGGTCAACATGCAAAGCCGAGCAAATAAATGCGCAAGTAGCACGTAAGATGCATCCGGATGGTCTTTTTCATTTCAGGTCACCTGACCTAGACGGACCCAACCCTTGTGTTGAGTCCCCTAAGTCAAATGCACATGATGCAAACAAACGTTCCTACTAGGTATCCGTTATGATGTTTTGTTCTTCTAGGTTTAAACCCTAGGTTTATTGGTCTAGACTTGGCTTACCCGAGCGGACAACTCGACCCGAGGGGGAGGCAGCGTACCGGGGATACAGAAGCTCCACCGGCTTAGAAACTTATCCAAACCTCGTTCTAAATGGGAAAAGACTCTAAACAGAAGAGAAGCTACACGAAGTGCACCCTTCTCCATGATGTAGAAGACTCAGAGAGAGGAAGGGATTCGTAGCAGTTTATATATACAATTCAACAAATATCAAAGCAGTAAAACATTTAGTAAATATAGCATGGAACATGTAGAAAAATCAGATAAAGCCAAATATAACAATTATACTAAGCTCAAATTCTTGAACCCTGAATCGAAATTCTGGGTTCGTTTGCCCAGTAGAGTTGCCATAGCTGTCACACCTCCTTTCTTACACACCTACCCCGAAGGATAAATGTATAAGGGAGTTTTTCCAATTTAAGTGACATTATCTGGAATGAGATTATTTATTCATTTCAGAGTCGCCACTTGGGATAGGTTCGGCTTTTGGTGTCCCAAGTCACCGTTTTATCTTGAATCCCAAATCGAGGAAATTTTGACTTTCCGAGTGGAGTCTGCGAACCAGAAATTCTGAATAAGGAATTCTGTTGACCCGATGGAAGGTGTTAGGCACCCTCGGATCCCGTGGTTCTAGCACGATTGCTTAAACTATTATAATTGGCTAGAATCTGATTTTAATACATGTCATCCTATAGTGCAACTTTTAGAAATATTTACCGCTTTTAATTAAATGTTTAAGAAATTGAACGTCGTTTAAAATATATTTTTGGATCACGTCACATGAAATGCACCCGGATCCTTCACACATTTTATTCAACATTTTGGGAGTTGGATTTGGGTCACATGAAATATACACCCGAGTTTAGGAAGGTACAATTATTAAAGAACGCGCTTAAAGCGACTAGCGAGTTATTAACTTTGCGGGAGGCTATGAAAATTCGCTAAATGGCACATCCCGATTTTCTAAATATTTTAGAGAGTAATTAAAGAGGTCCACGCGATTTGTGATTTTATTTGGCGCGGTGCAGCTCTTTTTATTTCAAGGGTCATCCTGAAGGAACTGTAATTTTCTATTAAGTATTGTCTCTAAAGACCTAATCAATTAATACTATAAAATTCGGGCCCCAAGTTCAAGTCCAAATTTAAACAAGAGGAAGACCTCTTAATTTAAATTCGCTACCTAACTTGGAAGACCTAGAATTGCATTACCAAATTAAATTGCAATTTTGAAGCATATTGGGCCTTGAGACTGGTCTAAAAATCTTCAGTCAGGTTTTTATAAAAAAATGCCCAGTTGTGGGCCTTTGCGCAGGCTCAATATTAATTGTTTTAGGGTCCAATGCTTGTGGAGATGAAGCTGGAACATAACCCAAGTTGCCTAGGCCTCAAATTAATTGAATTTAAAAGGGAATGGGCCTGACGCTAATTTTGGACAATTTTAACACAGTTGGGTCAGGTTGAATTATTTCTTCATGGCCCAGACAGTCCAGGCCTTAATCAAACCAAAACGAAATAAACCTTAAGGATTCTACTAATGAATCGAACTATAAACTATTGTTATGACTCAGTTTTGATGCACATGAAGCAATGGACTAGGAAGCGAATAATATGCATTAAGATAAAACTTCACATATTAGCTAGAATTAAAATATTTTACTAGTGGGAAACTATTAAGCTATGGATTAATACAAACATTTATAGGAACTATGATTAACTAAAGTGATTATCAGCTATATGATGAAAACAGTCCAATTAACCACATTTACCTCTGTTAATGCACATGAGATACTCCTGTTAATACACATGAAGCTAATTCTGAAAGTTAACAGCAATTTAACTATCCCGAGTTTCACTTTTAACGTGTGCATAATGAATAGCTAACATTAATTATACTAGAACTAAGATCATAGTCATATAAATCTGGAAAAAAGTCCATGCAGTCCAGTTAAGTACAAATAGCGGAATGTTCCTGTCATTCAAAGTTCAACTACAATCTACAATTCAAATTAATACATCTGCCAGTAATCTAACATAAAAAAAAACATGAATAGTACGTCACTTCTTTAATAACTCAATTATATTGTTGATTCAATTCTTCACACATTTGAGATTGAAGAATACCTGGAAGTTAGAATGCAATAAGAAGAAGGATAAATCAGCAGCAGCAATGAGCAAATAGCAGTGTTAAATAGCAGCAACAAGGAACAGTTCTAAAACCAAAACAGCATCACAAACCTAGAAATGAATCCAGCAACTAACACGTCCCGTAAACAGCCAAAATAACCAACTCGAACAGACCAGATTCAACTCAAAACTGACTCCAGAAGCTTTTAAACCTCAATTACTAAACAAAACAGGAAGTTCAAACCATTTTGGATCTTAGATAAGCTAGAGATTGGAATTAGGAGCTGGAATTCGAAACTATTGTAAGGAACTTCAATGGAAGAGTATTTTTTTTTTTTTGAAGTTTTGGTGTTGTTTTTGGTTTTTTGAAGATCTAAGATCTAGAAGGAACTCTCACACTCTCAAATTTCAGCTTTTGATTTTGAATTTTGAAATTCAACTTTTTCAGATCCTAAAAACTTTTGAAACAAGGCAGTAAAGACTGCCTTTTATAGGCAAAATTGTCGGTTCTCTCAGATTTTAAGTTTTACACCTTTAGTCCCTCTTTTATTTTTCAGTTTTGCTTAATTAGTCCCTTATTTGTTGACTTGTTGCACAAGTTACTGCACTAAGTTATTAAAACTCTAATTGGAACCCCATCTAGAATGTTCTAGGGGTTTCCAAATCAGTAATTTCCAGTATTCCCTTCTTTGAATTACCCCAATTACCCTTGAACTAAGTCTAATATTACTAACCCAACAAACTAACCCTCAACCTAGTTAACCTTAGTCCCAAACTAACCATGGTTAGTCAATCAATGGTTGGGTTATTCAGCTATATCCAAACCAATCCTAAAATCAATTTAACTAATCACATTAATTCTACTTATAACCTAGGCTAGTCAGTGAACTAAAAATTAACGATAAATGAACCGGGTTAAATTCAGATTAATCAGTAACATCTATAGATCAATTAATCAAGCACAAAACATGAATCAAAATTGAGTCAAAATTAACTCTAAGAATGACCGAAAGGATAAACAAAAAATTAAGTCTAACTAAACTAATCAGTAAAAGTTAAAACCTATACTAGTAGAAACAAACGTTGGATCACACAAGATCAGGACAAAAATTAAAAGTCACAAGAACAGAGTCAATCTACGCCCAAATATCAAAACAAAATTAAACTAAAAAAGTTAAAAATCACGAGAACAGAATCAACCATGAAAAGAAATAATCAAACAAGGAAGAAAGAACTTACTGACTTGGCCTTCATTTGACTAATTAAAGTCTGAATAGTTTTCTTGGATTTATATGGATTATAATTGTCCTTAATTATGTGTTTTCATGAGAAAACACATAATCAAGGGCTATTATACCCATACCTCAATAAGCCTCAAGTTATAAAATTAGGGTTCTTAACGAACTTTCGATCTGAAATTCGAGGAATTGAAGGAATATTTGAGAGAAGATAAACAAGGATTTAAGAAGAGGAAAATGAGAAGAGTCCAGGGTGTTATTTTGAAGTAGTTTGGAAAGGTGGCACTGCCGTACACGGCGGTGGCGGTGCTAGGGTTTGAATTATTTGAAGAGTTGGGGTGAGATTTGGAAGAAAATAAGTCTAGATATAGACTGGGGAGATGAAGAGGAAGCTAAGGTGAAAATTCGGGGTTATTTGGAGTTTTGCCACCGCCGTAGATGATTTCCGGGGGCGGAAGACGATGGAGGGCGGCGGCGTTAGGTTTTGTGTGTGTAGGGTTATCTGAGACGGAAAGGGAGGGGGGCATGTGTTTGGACAGTTATATATCTATAGACCTCTACTTCTGAGCCGTTGGATCATGTAACCTCAACGGCTCAGATCTCATTGCTCAAAACTACATCGTTTCGATTAAAATGGTGCTGGACCGGTGGCTTTGGGTTGGGTTTGGCCCTGTTGAATGTTATTTTAATTGGGCTAAACGAATTGTTGTAAGTAAAGGCCCAAAAATGACTGGCCTGTTTTCCCTCTTCTCTTTTTCTTTTACTCATTTTATTTCTTTTTGTTTTATTAAATGCAAAAATTAATAAAGTCTGAACCAATTTTGAAATTAAACTAATTAAAGTTCTAAAATTAACTAGATCCTAATTTTAAAAAGGAAAAATAAACAAAAAATAAAATTAAAGGTAAAAATATAAAAAGGACTATTTTTGTTATGTTTCTCTATTTTTGTAATGTTAATTAACTAAAAAAAAATCTAGAATTGAGTCTTAAACGCAATTATGCTATTTTTGTATTTTTCATGAGTTATATCAATTAGAAATGTACAAAACTGCACACAATCACAAAATCATGCAATTAATTCCCTAAAATTCAAATAATAAAAGGAAAATCCTAATTTTAATGAATTCTATAGGAGTAATTTAAGCGAGGCAAAAATCACGTGCTCACAACCCCGAAGGCTCGAGGTCACGACTGATTATCCTCCCTCTAGGGTCGTCGACACTCGAACTCAGGTTAGTATTGATCACGGTAATGGTAGAAATGGGGAGTTCCTATGGCACACGGCTAGGACTGATAGAGCCTAGTGGATTACTCTAAACCTGAATCAGGTGTCATATAGTTGTCCATCTCCATATTTTTTTAATTAATGCATCTGGTACTATGTTGGGATTCTCCTGCTATATAAAGGGGATCCTTGTCATTTTGTAAACCTCTGTTACTTCAGTTTCTTCACACGAAATATACAAGAACATTCTCTCTGCTCTCTAACACACTCTCTTGAGATTATTGCTTCAATTTATTATCTTCTTTATTGTTCTTCATTTATTGCTTATCTTTTGCCATAAAGAGCCTTCGTTAATTTCATTATAACTGTTAGTCATACTCCAATTACCCTCGATAGCTCATAGCCGAGATCTGGAATCTACCTTGAGGCCCCCGAATCGACAAGCTCGAGGCCCCGATTGTTAGCCTATAGGTTTGATTATCACTCTATCCTTAACTCTTATTTTGTCTCTAAGTCTCATATACATAACATCAACTGCTTAACAACTAACATAAAAATAGATTACATATTTTTAGAGTCCCATAATCAACTTTAATTATTTTTACCATTTTCACGGTAAACACATGGTAAGTTTTCTCTTTTGATGTAATAATGTTTAATTCCCTCCTCATGCAATCGAATTCTTATTGTTTTATTTTCTTTTGTAGGTCTCCCCAAAGATGTTGCCATGAGGCCTCCATCTGGTGAGGAGGATGTGCCTCTCGAGTTCGGTGCTTCTAAGCAAGGTGATGAAAAGAAAAGGAAAAGGGCCCCGAGTTCCCCAAACTTGGAAAAGAAGAGGTCGTGCAAGGCCAAGGGAAGAATTGGCCTATGACTCAATCCACCGATTAAGGGATGAGTCTGAAGAAGAGCAATCTATTTGGTGGCCCGTATGCGGGCAGGTGTGGTGCTACAAGGGTCTTCTAAATCAGCGAATACCGAAATCGGACCATCCCGACATGAGCAGGTCGATGAGGGAGTCTTTGCCGAACCTCTCAAAGAAAAAGGGGTTGATTCCACTCCGCCCCAAGCTAAGGGGGTCAAAAGATAGACTGGGGGCGACACTTCTCGAGCAGAGGAAGGTACCCCAAGAGATGAGCTTGGGGGATCGATATTATCGTGTCCCCTCAGAATTCAGATGCCATGATTCATGATTTCGATATGTTAGAAAGTCGTTCCTACGATGGACCTCAGGGGGCAACTGATATCCACCACTTCTTGGATGGATTCGAGTGCACTGCTTTAGAAGATGTCACCGGTATTGGAGACTTGCCAGTGCCAAGGAAGGTACCGTCATCGGGTTCCACTGGGTCTTCATCGAGCCCAAAACTGGTGGATCGATTCTTGACCCCAAGTGTTAAACCTAACCGCTGGCAGTCGATAATTTTTTCAGTCCCGGAGGATGCCCAAATTTCTAGGGGTTGCTAGCTACCTCGGTTGTCTGGTGACCAAGGAGGACCAGGCCATGATGGACTCGGTGGAAGTTCCTGGCCAATTTGACGAGGCCCAACATGCTTTGAATCGGGAAACTTCGAGTGTCTATTCATTACTTATTTTAAATTTGAAGTTGTAATAATCCTAACACCTTTTTTGTGCTTGAAGGCCTCGGTATTGCATCATGTGGCTTTCCTTCGAATTCGGGAGGAGTTAATACAGCATGAGGTTGAGGTTTGGGAGCTCACCAAAAAGAGGGATACTTACAAGTTTCTAAGTGAGAATCTTCAGACCTAGTGAGAAGCGGCTCAGAATGAGCATGCTGAGATGGCCGAGTAGGTATTTTGTGTGCTTCACTATAGTGAAGAAAATTTGAAGATAGTGACTAACGATCCGATCCTGCATGTCTGGCAAAGGCTTGAACAGATCGGGGAGCTTTAGGCACAGTTAAATATGACTCAAACTGAGGTTGAGGAGTTCAAGAAAAATATGGACATCTTAGCCTCAAAAAGGGAAGCTACCTAAGCACAACTGGAGTCGGCTGAGACCCAGCTCCAAGCATCAAAAGAGAAGTCCTCGGTGTAGGTCAAGAAAATCGAGGAGCTTCAATCCCAATTGGACTTGGATATTATTGATAAGGCAAACTTGGCCAATGAACTCGAGGCGGAAAAATCTAAGGTGGTCGTGGCCAGTACAAAAGCTGATGCTAAATTGGCCTAATTCAAGGTTGACATCGAGGCCATCTAGGTGCAGGCCAAAAGCATTATGGATCATTCAAGGTGGCAAGCTTGAAGAGAAGCCCTTGAGGGAGTCCATGCTCGTAGACTTTTAATTTGGTTGTAACCCGGTGATATTGCTTACTCGAGTTATCCAAGCTTGCCTAAGATAACAGTCCCTAAGTGGGTATGTCGTTGCCTTTAAAATTAAGGAGTCGCCTAAGAGGTCTTATGCCCCCGAAGTTTAATAGTTCGATCTGTTTGAGTTTGTATTTCAGACAACAGTTACCAAGTGAGGGAGTGATCATCGGAGCTCTGACTATAATCAGCCCTTGATCTTGTTTCCTTAAGAGATTGAAAGTACAAAATTGTAAAGAGGAAATTTTTCTACGAAATAAGATAATTGCAAGGAAAGTACTTCTCTTTATTCTTGTGAAAAATAGTTATATATGCATACATGTTTTATGCCAGGGCTCGAGCAATCTAAGTGGGCACATTTTTTTTGACTGTTTGGCCCTTACAACAAATCTTATCTATCAAGACCATTCTATTATGAAGTAAATTCCTTGCAAAAGTCGATATTCAAGGGTAATGCACCCAATATTCGAGGTTGATTTTAGAGGAACCTCGGATACTGTTAGTGCTATATTTGACACCGATTCGTGATTGGCCTTTGATTTCAAGTTAGCACGATCCATTGTTACCTCGTAAAAAACCTTGCCGAAAAACCCAATTGGGACAAAAACGGTTCAAGGGAAACATAGTGCAACACGTGCTTTCAAACCTGAAGACTTTGCGTCGCTTCTTGTCGACCACCTGCAAGTGTTAGTCCGAAAATAAAAATAAATGAGATGGGGTCGTACCTTAGCAGTAATATCATTTTAGGCGAGTTACATTCCAATTGATTGGTAGTTGCTCTCCGTTTGTTATTTCGAGCTTGTAGGATGCTTTCCCTCTAACCTCAGGTATCTGGTATGGTCCTTCTCAGTTCGGACCCAATTTCCCTTTATTCAAATTCCAGGTGCTTAGTGTGACCTTTCTTATCACTAAGTCCCCGACATTGAAGTATCGAAGGTTGGCCTTTCAATTGTAATACCTCTCGATACGTTTCTTTTGGGAGGCCAATCAAAATAAGGGCATCTTCACGCCTTTTATCCAATAGCTACAGGCTCGTATTCATGGCCTGGTCACTTGATTCCTTTGTTGCATATCGGAATTTGATACTCGGCTCAATGACTTCGACCAGCATTAGAGCTTCAGTGCCATAAACCAATGAGAATGGGGTAGCCCCAGTACTGGACTTTGAGGTTGTGCCATATGCCCTTCGTGGCCCCTAAAATATCTCTGGCAGCTTCCCTAATGCAATCTCATGTCGTGGTCCACATCCTAGTCATGTACCCTCTATTCCTCTATCCCCTTATAGCTGATAACATCTCCCCCAACTCCTGGGTTTTATCCTTAGTCAAGTTACCTCACTTGATCCCAGGTTTCCTGCTCACCGCCCTCTTCCTCCTACTCCTTTTGATCTCCAGGTCCATAACCAGAAGCCTATTTTGGGTTGTTAGGTTCTCAATCAGGATGACCTTACAATCAGTGCATAGATATTTATCGCACTTCTTATAGAAAAGGTAATCAATCTAGTTCTTGGCCATTATACTCTGAAAGTTGACCAGGTGCTCCTCCCTCTTCGAGAAACTCGAGTTGGCTACCACCAAGTCAAAAGCATTAGAAAAATCCAATAGTGAGATATCTTCCTCATTTCTAACCCCAAAACCATACCCTCCATGCACACCATCATAGTCCCTAGCATTAGCCGCAATATGGATATTGAAGTCACCTCCAATGAAAAGCCTCTAACTGTGCAGGATACTATGCACCACCTAGTCCAAATCGTCTCAAAATTGCCTTTTGACCTCCTGATCCAATCCTACCTGAGTGGCGTGGACTCTAACCACATTTATATTGAACCCTCCAACTACAAGCTTAATACTCATCAACCTATCATTTACACTTCGAACCTCTACCACCAACTCTCTGAGTTTCATGTCAACTAAAAAACCTACTTTGTTCTTTCCCCCAACTCGTCCTGAGCACTACAGTTTACACACTTCTACATTACGTGCCTTAGTACCTACCCATCTAGTCTTTTGGACACATGCAATATC
The DNA here is from genome assembly GCA_026770625.1 of Nicotiana glauca. NCBI lineage: Eukaryota > Viridiplantae > Streptophyta > Magnoliopsida > Solanales > Solanaceae > Nicotiana > Nicotiana glauca. The sequence goes on along the minus strand of MU750010.1, from coordinate 14,745 downwards.
GAACTTCCTCTTTTGGAGAATCTTACCTAACTCTATGGACTTGCCCGTCATCGTCCCTATGTTCTACGACCCAACTCTCAACCTACAGGCACCCTTAACCCCCTTCCCCCTTCCCCCTTGCTCCCCGCCCCCCCACGCCACCACAGCCACTCTAGTCCAAGGGGTATTAATTAAACACTATTACTAAAAAGCAAAGAGCGATAATAAAGTAATATTAGTTAAGAGGCCAAAGGGAAGTCTTAAAAGCTCAAATAGCGAGTACTGAAAAGCAAACAAGTGTTGTCTACCTAGAGCGGTCAATCTAACTACAAGTATCATAATCAAAGATTGTCAGTGTAGGAAAATATAACACAAGAAATATATAAAAAATCTTGGAGAGCACAACAAGGAGCAGAATACATTCAACTAACAAGGAAGGACATACAATGAACACGATACATACAAACAGGATACACACAACTAATATCAAAGAACGAATATGCAATGTAATGAAAAGAGCTAGAATGTTAGAAACTGGTTTTGAAGTCGAGAAATTTATTCGCTGGAGACAAAGCAGCTTATCAGAAACTACTCGTAGTTGATGAATCGCATCGGAACTACATATAGGGTAACTAATGTTGCCACCCACGCACCTGCCATGAAAAAGAACAATATCAAAAGGAAGAAAAAAAGGGTTCAATGGACCAGCTTTTACCTATTGAGATGCGGCTACCAGGAGACAGAAAGAGAGGGGTAGAGAGTGAGAAAAGGGGGAGAGAGAGACACAAGCGAGCAGGCGTAGTCGTCAGTGATGGCTGCTCCTTCTTTAGATGCCTAGGGTTCAAAGAGGGAAGAGAGGAGAGAATAAATAGTGGAGAAGATAATAGAGAGGGAAGCGATAAAGAGACAAGAGAGTTGGGGCAACATGTTGTTGTCATTGGAATTTCAGTCGCCGGCAGGGCTACTTTTTTTCCCACTACTGTGGATTCCGAAAGAAAGGGGAGAGGAGATAGAGGAGGAATGGGAGGGAGAGGGAGGAGAGAATGAGGAGGAAAGAGGTATTTACTTACTGCTGATGTTGGAGATCCGCGGGGACGGGCGTGAACGGCAGTGACCGTTGGGCACGGCTTTTCAAAGAGAGAGAGTGTGGTGAGAGATTTTTGGGAGGGCCGTTCAAACGGCTACTTAATAACTATTCCTTATTCATATACTTGCTAGGAACTATATTTAAGTGTATAAGGTAGAAACAGACTGTTCGATTTCACGAGCATCAAGGCATCTCGAGGGTTTTTAGTGCTCAACTTTGAGGGTTCTCGGTGATCGACTTCGAGGTAGTGTAAGTAACGATCGGCCTCGAGGCAATGTAACTTAGTGGTCTCAGCGGATCAAGTTAAAGTTCGCAAGCCGCGTGTATATAGCTGGCCAAGTCTAGTGGGCTGGTTAGAAAAGCAGATCAAGGCGATAAATGGTTGTACCAGCCCCGTATCTTTGTATTTAATGCATTTGTACTAAATTGGGATTTCCCCTCTTATATAAAGGGGATCCTTGTCATTATGTAGGGATCTATTTCTCAATACTAATTATACAAGAACATTTTCTCTGCTCTCTAACATATTCTCTTGATCTCATTACTTCATTTATTGTGTTTTATTTATTGTTCATCATTTATTGCTTATTATTGGTCATAAAGAGCCGTCATTGTTAGTCACCCATCGACCTTCCCCCCCCCCCGCGTTCACTCCCAATCGAGCATCAGACTTAACCCCGAGGCCCCCGAATAGGCAAGCTCGAGGCCCCGATTATTAACCTTTTGGTTTGATTATCACCTTGCTCTCAAGCTCTTATATCGTTTCTAAGTCTTTAACATAGCATCTACAAATCAACAACTAGCATAAAAATAGATCACGTATTTTTTGAACCCCATAATCAAATTTAATTGTGATTACTGTCGCACCCCCTTTTTCCCTCCGTGGAGAGAGAAGTCCGGGCTTCGACGTTCATGGGGGGTAATAACTCGTTTCCTTTTGGGATTTGGGTATTTGAATAGTCGCCACCTAACGGGTTATGGTGCATTAGGGTACCTAGAGTGATTAACTCTTGGATTGGTTTGCATTACCAGAGATTAGGTTAAGGACCCAAAATAAACTCGAGGGGAAGGTGTTAGGCACCCCTCTCAGTCCATAATGGTGGGTCTGGGCTGAGCTTATACTTACGAATTAGTCCATTAACAAATAAATAGTTGAATCAAATAATTTACAAGTAAAGCACGTTGGACGTTGTATAACTCAAATAATAAGATAAAGGTTTTGAATAATTTGTATATATAAAGGAAAGTTTAAAACACCAGGGATTTGGGAAAGGAGGGGTCATAGGTTGGTTAGGCTACAGGATCACCCCACACAATGTCCGGTAAACACTCCTCAATGAGAGGCTACACGTGACATTAGCGCGTATTCATCATATCCCATATCTACCCTTCCCACCCCCTTAGTGGTTATTAATGCGATTGTTGGTTAGCGATCTCTATTGTGTACTGTTACCCGTCCCTTCTTAATGGTCCTGGAGGGAATTTAGGACCTCTACCTATAGGTAGTTCTAGACAGACCCCTAAGGTTTTACAGGAGAAAATACCAAGGCGACGGACAAGAATAATTAGGACCATAGCATATAAGACAGAAAAAGGAGCAATTAGAGGCTCAGGTTTACCTCTTCAAACAACACACATAAACAACACGACTCAAACACAAATAAGGGCCTTATTGTTAATCAGTATCCTAAGACATGATGTCTAGGCAATTATCAGAGCACAATAGATATGCAGGTTCATTTTATAACTTAACATCAGGGACCCTAATTAGTTTTCATACTGATTTTAAGGCTGTTAATCAATAAACAGTACACACAAAGGGGAATTTTCCAATTTTATGAGAAATTAGATTACCTAAGGCTTGCCTAGGCATAGGATAATGCAGTTACAAGAATTATTAGAATAATGAAGGAATTAATTTAACTTCAGCGTACTATTCTAAGTGTTATAAAATGCAGGGATTGTTACCAGTTTATTTCAAATGGGATAATCAAAGGTGAAGCTATTTTTTACATCTTTCATAATCAGAAATTTACACTAGGTGTGACTGAGCAAGTACGAATGAGATCCTAAAGCATGGTATCTAAGATGCACGTATAAAGTTTCATGATGATTTATATGCAGAATTCCTAAAGCAGGATTTCTAAATGCACGGTAGGATTGCAGAATTTCATAAAGCAGGATTTCTAAATGTAGAAAAAGGTTACAGCATTATAGAGCATGTTTTCAAGTGTGAATGAGTAGCAATCTTTGTTTTAATGCTCCTTTATCCTAAAACAGGATTTCTGAGTGATAAGAAAGTTAAAAAATGAGATGCTGAGACAGTATACATGAGACCTAAGGGCATGTTTTCTAATGCATGATATGTTTTGAGCAAGGATTCTATTGCACATACAGGAAATATAGACCTAAAGCAATGTTTCTTACCTTTTGATATCTATAACATGCATAGCTACCCTCCCATTTTAACTATCCAAACCCCAATGTTTGTTTATAAATTATTACAGGCCAATATTGAATGAATTACATAAGTAGATAAGGAAAATAAGAGGTTACTCTATAGGGAGCCTACCGATAGGCCCACATTTCTAAAATTTCCAATGACAGATTGCCTTATAGCCTTTCATATAATACGGTGTGTTAGAGTTCCTTAAGGACTTCAAGGGATCCCGGGTAGTGCTCACACCCAGATTTCATAGTCATTATTGAGTAGGTGCAGTATGGAAGGGCCAGCTCTAATGTATCAGAGTTCAAAGGGATTTCATAGGGATCCCAAAGCAGTCACACATTAGAGGGGCAGAACTTAAAACCTAAGAGTAGATGTGAAAGTGTTTGAAAAGATTTGAGCAGGGAAATAATTTGAAAAGGGACTTGCTTGAAATAGTTTTGCAGAAGACAATAGAGACAGTTTTGAAAAAAAAAAGTGGAGTAGTAAACAACAGTTCAAACACAGCACCCCCAAAACAGGTTCATATACAGCCAGAGATCATAGACCAAAGCAAGTTCAACAGCCACAAACAGGGGGTCAAGGTATTTGGGGACACATAGGTCACATAGGTAAACCCATAGTTATAGGAGCACTTAAGTACATAATTAGTAGCATGCTAAAGGGTTAAGGAACTTTAGAATTAATACATAATCAGGTCACTTAAAGATAGCCAATTCTAAGGGAGGGCCACATTCAAGAGCATACTAATGAAGCAATGAAGTAAACATATTAGCTGTAAGTTGAACAATAAAACTATAAGTGAAAACAAACTACAAATAGGAGGAATTGAAGTAATAAGAAGAACATGTTCTTTGGAAACTTTTAATTGAAATCAGTACATACCAGTAAAGTGACAACAAACAAAAGGTGAAGGATAGGAGAGCACAATAGTTAGCCTTGGCTTGCAGCCGGGCTAACTTAGAACGGTTGTAAGTAATCACCAAAGAGAGCCAAAGAGTTTTGAGTGTGTGTGAGAGAGAGAGTTTTTCAACCAATGTGTTCGTGTGTTTGTGTGTTAATGAGAGAGCATATATATATAGTTTGAAACATGGTAGAATAATAAGGTAAGAATCAAAGTCAAGCAGTAATTATGGAACTAGGTATCAGTTAGTATAAAATCAATATAAGTACTCCCTTAATTAAGGGAGTTAACTTTAAACGGTAAAGACAAATAAGGAAGGATATCATATTATGACGATCCGGCCCGTCGTCACATGAGTTTCCACCCCGTTTTCCCCGTTGTACACTTAGTCATGTTTCAATATGTGTACTTGGTGAATTTGAGTTAATTCGGGTCGAGTTTGGTAGGAAATGGGACAATTAGTCTCTTTAATGAAGGATTAGTTTGAAAAAGTCAATCGGATGTTGAATTGTGAGTTACAGGGCTCAGAATTGAATTCTGGTGGTTCAGTTAGCTTCGGGGGATGATTGTGACTTAGGAGTGCGATCGGAATTGAATTTGGAGGTCCGGTGTAGAAATAGGCTTGAATTGGCGAAGTTGGAATTTTGGCGAATTCCGGTTGATAGGTGAGATTTTGATCCGAGGGTCGGAATGGAATTCCGAGAGATGCAGTAGCTTCGTTAGGTGATTTTGGATATGTCCGCAAATTTTCAGGTTATTCGGACATCGTTTGGTCGGGTTTTTGATTGAATGAGGATTTTGAAAGTTTTAGTTTAACTTAGGCTTGAATCCGTCGTGATTTGATAATTTTTGTGTTGATGGACGTGTTTTGATGAGTGGAACAAGTTCGTATGATGTTTTGGAGTAGGTTGGTGTTTTTGGTTGAGGTCCCAGGGGCCTCGGGGTGATTTCGGATGATTAATCGGAAGTTGGAAGCATTGTGTTGCAGCAGATGTTTTTGTCTTCTGCTATTTTTGCATCTGCGGAAAAGGAGCCGCTTAAGCGGTTCCGAAGATGTGGTGGGGGAGTCGTAGAAGCGACCAAGAGGAGCCCAGGAGGTTTCCGCAAAAGCAAAAGTTTGGACGCATAAGCGATTCTGCAGATGCGGCTGTGGTGTCGCAGAAGCGGTCCTCTATGGACCTGGTCAATTCCGTAAAAGCGAAAGTCTGAGCGCGTATGCGGAGCCGCGTAAGCGGTTGATAGACCGCAGAAGCGGTCGAGGGTAAACCACATAAGCGGTATTTTGGATCGCAAAAGCGGTCCCAGGATTTTTAAGTTAGACCGCGTAAGCGGTCAAAAGGTCGCATAAGCGGTACCGCAGGTGCGGTAAAAGGACCGCAGAAGCGAAAAATGCTGAAGAGTTTAAGGAATCAGTGTTAGCGAATTTCAGAAGTTAGAAAAACATTTTTAGACTTCGGGAAGAGGCGATTTTGGGAGATTTGGAGAGGATTCGAAGGGGATTCCATCAGGTATGAATTTATAGCCTTGAATAATGTTGTTATGGTACAAAAACAATGATTAAACACTGAAAATTCAAGGAATTAAAGTGTAAAAATGGAGGTTACGGCTTGAAGCCAAAAAGAGTTTAAATTGACGATTTGAGGGGCCAAATGAACTCCGATTCTTGTGTGTTTGGTATGTACGAACTCGTGCGAGACGAGGATCTCGGAAATGTGAATTTCAAAATTTTTCGAGACGTGGGCCCGGGGCTCGGGTTTTGCCAATTTCGTGTTTTTGAGTAATTTTCAAGTTCTTTCGATTGGGTTATGTCCCATTAGCATATTATAATGTATTCCTTATGGTTTTGAGCAGATTCGACGCGCGAAGAGGTTAATTCAAGAGGAAAGGGCATAGCGGACTAATCCTGTGGCCGGTTTGAGGTGAGTAATAGATGTAGATGATGACCTGAGGGTTTGAAACCCCGGTATATCACACTGTGACGCTATATTGAGGCGAGACACGTACTCTACGATGAGTGCGGGGTCGATTGTGATTGAGGATTGTGGCCTAGTCCGATTGAGAGATGTTGTACTATATCATTGGCTAGCAATTAGCTGGTAAACATCCTACTTGGATGGTTATGAATATATTTGGGGCTGTATGCCGACTATTTTGATCCCGTAGGGATTGTTATCACTGTACCCATGAGGTATAGCATGTTTTCATGATATTAGTCCTGAATTGAATATTGTCTCGAAATGGCTAGTAAAATTCTAAGGTTTCAAACACCTAATTATAATTCAAATAATTGGAACTACAAATGATAAGTTTGACTGTGCTGTGTGACATGCATGCATATAGCTGGACTGATAGTGGATCGGGATGTACGCCACAGCGGTGTGATATGATATTGCGCTTGGGCTGTAAGAGCCCCTCCGAAGTCTGAACCCCCACAGTGAGCGCCGGGTACCCATGGATCGGGCTACGCGCCGTAGTGGTTATGTGAATTGCATTGCATTCATACATCTATACTTGCATGTGTTATCTGTCATTAATTGTTGTTGTACACTGTTAAATGTGTAGGAGTACTGTTTGTAGCTTTACAATGTTGTATATTGGGAATTCCTACTTCCAAGTCATTATACATGTCTATCACCACTGAGTTGGAAGTACTCACTTTACTCCATGCACCATGTGTGCAGATCCAGGTACATCGGGAGCTAGCTGAGCTTTTCTGCTGACTTCAGAGTTTCATTCGGAGTTGTCGAGGTAGTTGCCTGACGTCCGCAGGACCTGACTCCTCCCCTATCCTTTTTATTATCTTTCCGCAGCTTTGAAACTATGTATTATTGGAGTCTTATTACACTGTGTTATTAGAGGCTCTAGACTCATGACCCTCCAGGTCTTTGGGAGTTTATTTCATATTTTTGTGATATTCGGCTTATTTCTATCTAGTAGTTTATACTTTAAGCTTTAGTGCTATTAATGATATTCAAATAATTGGTTTTGAGCTTCACGCTCGTGTTGAGAGTGTAAATGGTCGGGCTTGCCTAGCAGTTGTGTTGGGCATCATCGCGACCGGGATTGGGGTCGTGACATATATAAGGCTGGAATAGAACAAATAAGGAAATAATCATAGTATAGAGCATGTAATAGAGGCTAGGTTCGACACATTCTAATTAAGGAAAATGTGTAAGAATCAATTTGACAACATAATCAACCATAAAATAAGGCAAGAAAATATTTAGAAGTTGAAAATCAGTAAGGAAATCATCCCAAGAGATTAGGAATTCAAATAGCAGTAGTAATGATTAATGGAATTAAGATAAATTGCTATAAAATAAATGAAATAATCATAGCATAGGCAAGAAGGAATAAACTAATAAGCATAGTAAAGTAAAAATCACATGAAGTCAGGAATTCAACTAGAAAAACTAGTACTAATTAGAGGAATTAACACAAATTTATGTTAATAAATAGAACAAACATAGTACAGGCGGAAAAAAACGAAATCAGAAACCCTAATGGGCATAAGAGTAAAAAATCATAGAAACACAGAACGTATTCATGAATAACAGACATGCGAACAGATTAAACGAACAAATAGGCAAAGACAGTTCTTAGAATCCAAGATTAAGACCAAGAATTAGGGTTATCAACATAATGAATCAAATAAAAAGGAAAAACTTAAATAAATAATCTAAACATAGTAAAAATCATATATTAATACCAACAATCAGAAGAAAAAACGTCTTGAAAGGGGTTACGAACCCTAGTTTGAAGACGAATAGGCATTTTGAAAAAATCAGAAAGATTATCAAGAAAAACAGGAACGGTAACTCAAAATATACTCAGATCTGTTACAGATCTAAGAAATCAAGAGCTAGTAGTTAGGGTTTCATACAGACAACCCATAGAGAAAAAGAATCGGCCTAGAAACCACATGTTCTAGCCAGAGATGGTAGAATCTTACTCGGATGGTCATGGACGGCCTGAAAATGACATAGAAACCAAGGGAGGTGAGTGAACCGCCTTCTAGTTCCTTTGAGGACCTCAAGGCAGCAACAAATGGAATAGAAAGAGAGCCATGGGGATGGGGATGGTAGTGATACCACCATGGTTACGGGCGAACCAACAGCCGGCGAGTAGGAGTTAGGTTTAGCAGAGAGGTTCTTTAGAGAGATGAGAGAATACTGAGGCAGCGGTCTCTGAAAAATGGGTAGGGTTAGGGGTTGTTTAGAGTTAAAAAAGGCAAGAATTGGTACGGGCCGTTGATCTCTCGGATCAACGGCCATGATTTAATTGATTCTGGGTCGGGTAGGCGAGTTTAGGGTTTGGGTCGGGTTATTCGATTAGATATTGGGTTGGGGTTGGGTTAAAGTTGGGGCTAAGATTGAAATGCAATCTGGCTATATTTTAAATGGACAACTTACCCCTATATAATTTATAATAAATAGTAAATAATTTATGCAAAATAATTTCATGTACTAAAATGATTTAAAAATAGATTTTAAATTTTTACAAATACAGAGGGTTGATTTTATGCATATAAATGTAATTATACACTAACAAGGCTAATATTATAATTATATGCAATTTAGATTTAAAAATATAAAATGCAATTATAAAAATGCATTATAAAATATTTTAATAATATTTTGGCATAAATATAGAATTTAAATGAATAAATCACCACAACAATAATTTGAGGGATAATTAGTGGGAATTTTATTAGTGAAAGGTGTGAGTACGTGATTTTTTCCCTAAGCAAATAGTTCCCAAAAATTCAAACAAAACAACTTCTTTATTATTTTACAATTTTTGTGAATTTTGTGGTATTTTTGGTAATTGTTGCATTTTATTTGTGCATTTTAATTCATATGGAAAATACAAAAATACATTGGCATTGAGGTTTAATTTTATATTTTAGTGTCAATTAATAGTTAAAATTGTTCACATATAAAGAAAATGACAAAAAAGGTTCTTTGCACTTTTATTTTTAATTTGTGGAATTTATTTTTATTTTAGTTTAAAATTAAAAATTAATTAATTTTGGGAATTAAATAATATCATATTAGAGTCAATTGGGTCTTTAATTTTTATTTGTTGACATTTTTAACAAAATCAAAAAATTAAAAAATACAAAAACAAGAAAAAGAGAAAAGAAAGCAAATAAACAAAAGAGAGAAAACAAAAGAAATTACAGCGTGCTGTTACATTTTGAATCAGTTCTAAGCCCAATACACCCCACGCCCAATCCTTTGGCCCAAACCAACCTCAACCTAGTCCGCCCTTAGCTTAATTAAAATGACCCCATTTGGTCGTAGTTAAATCTGAGCCATCCAATCTTCCTGATCTAACGGCCATGATTGACCCTTGGGATTTCGTTATAATTATCCTAAGTTGCGTACTAACTGAAGAGACAAACCTAGTCTTCATCGTACCTCTCTGCATCTCCGCCGGAGTCAGAGCCGGCGGTGAACGCCATTTATGCCAATGGCCCCCAAATTTACACCACCGGTTTGCCTCATTCCCCTCTTTCCATTCCTGCCATTGTTTCCCCTCGAATCTTGCTGGAGCTTATCAAATATCCGTTAAAAGTTTTCCGGCCACGACGCCGTTTACCCAAAATAACACCATAGAACCGTCCAAGCTTCCTCTACCCAACCCCCATAGCCGTGTCTCTCGAATCTGCCCAGAATTGGTCGAATATCAAATCGAAGGCTTTCCGGCCAAACCCTAGTTGCCCCAAATCTCTCGAAATTGATACCACCTGACCCTGGGACCTTCCTCATAAAGAATCCATGATTGATAACGTTCAATTCCTACTACAGCCCACTGATTCAACAGCTAGGGTTTGAGATAATCCATGCAAGGCATATTGTGAGTCTGTTCTTCTCTTTTTATCTTATGCTCCTTTGTTCTTTCTTGATTTCTTTTCTTTTTCATTTTTTGTAGTAATCAAATCTTTGGCCTTATCTTTGGTATTTTTAGTCCGAGTCTGTGAATTGTTCAGGATAAATTTGTGTCAATTATATTGATTTTATGATGTTTGTTTAATTAGGTTTCAAGGTTAATTAAAAGTAGTGAATATTCTTCATGATTAGTCCAAACTTCTATTAATTCTGCTAGCCTTAGTTGTTTTGCTTCATGATTCAATAGATTTAATTGTTTCTTGATCCTGTTTAGTTTGTTTTGATAAGTGTTAGTTGTATTAGTTAATTAATTATTCTCATTAGTAAGGCCATAATGATTTCCAGTTTGTTAGTTCATGGGGGTTGACTACAGAGGGGCTAGGGATAGAGTAGTAATTCCATAATTAGCACAGGGGCAATATAGGGTAGCTCTCTCTAATTTTCAGATCTAGTTTTGAAATTCAAACATCTAAAAATCCAAAAAAACAATAGAAAATCTAATAGAAAAAATAAAAAAACCAAAAAACAGTTACTGTTACATTGGTATTTTCATTCTAATTTCCAGTTTTCCTAGTTCAAAGTCTGGTGATAGAAGTTTCAGAGGCATAGGAATGAGTTTCAAATGGTTTTAGGTCCAATTAAGTTAGGTTTTCATCGAATTTGAGATTTACTGAAGGTGATGAGTGCATCCTGGTAGTTGTCAAGGTCATTTGGTCTTTTTGGTACTAATCGAGCATGTCTATCATTTTGGCTGGTTTCAAACTGTTTACTGGGCTGTGTTTCAACTCCTGGGCTGTGTATTATTGCTGATTGATCATTTCCTTGTTTGTTGTTGCATTGCTGTGGCTGACTTTTTCTTCTTCTACTTACATTTTGATCTCCAGGTATTTTTCTAGCTCTAATTTGATGTGAAAAAAATAGAAACAGTCAATATCTAGTGATTTATTGAAGAAATGAAAGCTGGTTTATATTAGTGTGATGGTTAGCTTATTTGTAGTTATGTTAATTTGCATATTAGATACACAATACTAGTAGAAGGTTCGAACACTTTAGAAGTTGTATTAATGGGACTGTAATCGGACTATAAACTGTATGTCATGACTGTTATGATAATCAATTTGTATTGATTTGTTAATTAACCTAAGGATTTTATGTTTTGATAGTGCTTAGACTGCCAGATCTAGAATAGTTTCAGTGGTAGTTAATCTAGCCTATGTGTTGGTATAAATTTGTTCATAATTAACTTGGTATTGAAATCGAAAATTGATAGAAGCAGGAAGCAATTTCAAGTTTTGGAGGTCTCGTGCATAATAGTAGTAGTTCTTTTTTCTGAAAATTACAAGTCAATTGAGTACTGGCTTAGTAGTGTTAGCTGAAATTAATGTGGAATAATTAGAGTGAAGTGTGTTAGTAAATCAGTGTTCATACTTGCTTCTTCCACCTTGTTTGCATTTGAGAACTTACAGGTGGCCAGTAGGTAAATAATTGGGGCCTGAAATTAAATTCAAAAGGACCAGCAATTTGTTGATTCGAATAATGAAATGTTGTGCTCTTACTTCCATTTGTTGAAAACACATAGACTGGGTTGTATTCAAACAGATGGCCCAGGTCTGGTACAAAGATTTACTCGTTTGGAACTGGGCCATATTGGACATGGTTTATTCTTTATGCTCTCATGCGTAATGGCATCCTTATATGAATTTTGTTCAAAGCCCAATTTGGTGAAGGGATAAAAATTTGTATTAATTTTTAATAATGACTAATTAGGATTGACAAAGTAAATAGAAAATTGTAGTCACTTCAGGATTGACCTTTAAATAACGAGATGAGTCTCGCCAAATATAAATGCAAATTGCTGGGTCCTCGATAAATGTTTATAGGAGATACATAGACTTCGGGATGGGCCGTTTAGCGAATTTCACGGCCTTTCCCAAAGATAATAACACGTTAGTTACTTTAGGCGTGATTTTAATAAAATTACCTTCCTAAACTTGGGTGCACATTTATGTGACCCAAATCCAAATCTCAACGAAGTCGAAATGTGTTGACAATCACGGGTACACTGGTGCGACGTGGTTCGAGATGCATTTTCACGACGTTGCAATTCTAATTAAAATAAAAATAAAAGCGGATTACTAATAAAAGGCACATAAGTTAGAACATGTTTTTGAAATCAGATAAAATCAACTACAACAGTTGAGCGACCGTGCTAGAACCACGGAATCCGGGAATGCCTAACACCTTCTCCCGGGTTAACAGAATTCCTTACTCGGATTTCTGGATCGTGGACTGTTAAATAGAGTTAATAATTTCCTCGGTTCGGGATTCAATCGGTGACTTGGGACACCATTAATCTCCCAAGTGGCGACTCTGAAATTTAATAAATCCCGTTTTGATTGTCCTTTAATTGGAAAAACTCCTTTATTGTGCCCTTACGGGGTGTAGCACAAAACGGAGGTGTGACAGCTCTGGCGACTCTACTGGGGACAAACCCAAAACTTCGGTTCAGGGTTTAAGAATTCGAGCTTAGATAAATTGTTGTATTTGGTTATATCTGATTTTTCTACATGTTTCATGCCTAATGTGCTAAATGTTTACCGCTTTGATATAAACTGTGCTGCAACCCTTCTCTTCTCACCTCGGGGTATGTGCTTACTGGTTGAGACTCCCTATTCTATTAGTATCATACCTTGAAATAAGAAAGAGGCCGGACAAGTTACTAAGCCGGATGATCCCGCGGGTCCCCGGTACGTAGCCCCCTCCTCGACTCGAGTTGTCCGCTCGGGTACACAGTCTAGAACACATACCCGGGTTTGAACTTAGAATAACATGACTTCATACCAGATCCATAATAGGAGCATTTATTTGTATCATGTTGAATTTGATTTAGGGGACTCAACACAGGGGTTGGGTCCGTCTAGGACAGGTAACCTGAAATGAAAAGACCATCCTGATGCATCTTGTGTGTTGCACATGCATTTATTTGTCTCGGACTTGCATGCTGACCGGCTTTGGAGTATTTGGGAGAATTGAAAAAACAGAGAAATAGCAGTGTAAAGAATTAATTGTTTAGAAAAAAAAATCGATGCCCAATTACTGTCGAGACTCTGCCGAAATTTCGAAAAAATGAAAAAATAGAAATGTTTTGTTTTTAATAGTTTGTTTTACTAAAAGCAAAGGAAAAATAGAAAAAGAGTCTTTATTTTTGGAAATTGTTCGCAGAAAAAGAAAAAAAAAGCGTCTTTATTTTAGTTTGGGAAAAAATAGGTTGTTTTATTGTTTGTTGAAAATGAAAAGGAAAAAGAGAGTCCTTATTTTGTCTTGTTTTCAAAAATAGAAAAGGAAAATAGTTTGAAATGCCAAAAAATGAAAATGAAAAAAAAAGTCTTGTTTTAAAATAGTTCGTTAATTCGCCCGAACTAAGCTGGTTTGATTCTCATCGGGTGCGAGATACGTAGGCAACCCTCATCGGGTCCAACAATCCCTTTTGCAAAAATAGTCAAAAAATACCAAAATTTTAATTTTTATCCAATAAGTCGGGTGACGCCATTCTTGTTGAAAAATAAGCCGAATGTCCCCAAAAAGGACGACAGAAGGCTGTTTTTGCAAGAACAACTACTCTGAGTCATTTTAAACGGTTTGCGGGCACAGCCTTGAAATCTTCACCAAAAGTGCTGAAAGGCCGTATTTGCAAAATCGGGTTTGTTTGAAATTAAAAATTTGAATAAAAGAATAGTGTCAGTTTGTGCCTTTAGGACAAATAATGATTAAATCACCTTAATAAATGTGCAGGATGAGCACGACTCAAAATGAACCTTTCTCAATCATGAATAAGATCTCTTTGGAGTTACGTCTGTGGTGGAACAATTTAGGAGGTGAAGGGCAAGATGAAGTCAAGAAATATTTGAAAGGGCTTACCGGTTTGCTAGAAATTATGCCTCGGGGAGCTATTATCAGAGCACTAGTGACGTGTTGAGACCCGGCACACAATGTGTTCCATTTATCAGACTTCGAGCTTACCCCAGCACTAGAAGAAATGGCTGGGTACATCGGGAAAGATGAGGTTCCTTTAAAAGACAAATACTTAGTGGCCCCGAGAATTATAGCCGTGCACAGATTTTTAGACTCTCAGATCTGGAAAATGGCTTTTGCACTCCACACTTCATATACCATAGATATGGTCACATCGGAGGGTTCAATAACCCGAAATGCAAGATATGTAGTAATGGAAACTGCCAAAAATGGGAGGAGCATTGGCGTGTCACTTTCATGGTGGTTTTTCTGGGTCTTGTGGTATTGTCACACCTCTTTTTTACGATGCTTACACCCCTGCGAAGGGTATAAATAAAAAGAGGTTTTTTAATTAAAGGACGGTCGGAACGGGATTATTTATTTAAAAGTTTCAGAGTCGCCACTTGAGAATATAATGGTGTCT